>VZRM01001555.1:72248-135225 GCA_013397955.1 Grantiella picta
GGGGAGCTTTTGGCAGGGAGGTAGGAGGGCCTTCGGGGAGGCGATGAGGTGATGGAGAGAGGGAGGACGGAAAGGCCTTTCGTGTGAAAGAGGTAACTTCTTGTCTGCTCCGGTGCCCTGAAAAATGACACAACGGTAATGTCCTGACAGGAATGCCTTTGGACATTTCCATCACTTGGCAGAAAGCATGATGTTATTATTTCAGATGTTCTTTGTGATTAAAATGTAAGAAGAGTACTTGCTATTTATGCCCGTGAGTTGTAATTTCTCTGTTGGGGATCCAGTGTTTCTCGTCTTGCCCAGCTTCTTCTGGTGGGAGGATGTGTGATGCTATCTGGAATACATGTGAATCAAGGAGGCGTGTATGACAGGTTTAGGGTGCTAACTCTTCATATTTGTCTCTGGAGATATTCAAAGCCCACCGTATGTGTTCTTGTATAACCTGCTCTAGGTGACCCTGCTTTGGCAGAAGGGCTGGACTTGATGATTTCCAGAGAGTTTCCTTCAATCCCAACAATTCACTGGTTCTGTCTGTTAGGAGAGAACTGAAACAGGAAGTTGAATGTCTGAATCAATGGCAGGTCACTCATGACTTCAGCTCTTGGATTTGAGTGAGAATATGTAATCTGTTCTCCTCAGCCTCTATGAGGTCTGTGAAACCTGCTAAACGGGGGTGGGGTTCTGCTGGGATTTTCTGGAAAGATTTTTTTTTGTTGTTGTTGTTGCTNATCCAGGAGCTTGCTAAAGAATAAGCAGATGTTTCTAAAGGAAGAGAGATGGGGAGGTCAAAGCATGGCTTTGTCATGAGGCATATAAAAAGCAGCCAACAAGCCTTATGCGGCTTGTCTTTCTTGTGTCCCATGCTGCAGTTCAACCCTATGATAAAGTGTTGAGTGGCGTTGGCTGGACATTGGATTGCACCTAACCCCTCAATTTGTGCCGAATGGCTTTTCTGCCATGTGAAGAATATGATTGGTCTGGCAATTATTTGCATAACTCCTGTGGATCTGTGTCTGAGGTTTCAGAAAGCCTCGCGGTAGCAACTTGTAAAAGTTTTTCTGATGTGTTTGTGAACTCCTAAGAAGCACTACTGTTTGGTTTGTATGCTTTTGGAAATTAAGGCATGAAAATGCTTTGCTGCTCTTGTTTTCCCCTCTACAGGGTTCTGCACACTTTTTAATATCAGAAGTGAGTTTGGTAATTTGAATGTAACAACGCTTATTTTCATTACTATTAGTGGTTTATGTATTTTGCTGTATCACTGAAAAAGATGATGCAGCACATTAAGTATATTACATGTCACTAATATATACTAGGGGGATGTCTGCACAGCAGTTGCTCAGACTGTAGGGTTTTGAGTCTTTGCATTAAGTTGATCCTTGTGTGAGCAAGACTGCAGTGTCATAACCAAGTGGTGGGCCCTGGTTATTGTGAGGGGTCCTTGTTTTTCTTTGGGACTGGAGGAGATAACCTGTTCTTGCTCAGGCTTCTGCAGCCAAGTGTCATTCTGTTCCCATTAAACTGTAGGAGAAGCTGTCCTAGGTATGTGGAAGGGAGCATTTTGAGAAAGATGTGGAAGGACAGCCAGCATTAGATTGCATTCCCTCATAGAAGGTAGTTTTCTAACCTCAGCTGTGGTTGCACAGCAGTGGAAATTGATCTTGCTGCTGACAAGGGGAGGGTCTTGCTGCCTCTGCTTTTGTCAGCTGAGTTGTTCCTGCAGACTCTCTCCCATCCAGTGTGTATAATGATTTTTTCTTCTGATTATTTAATACATTAATTGATGATTTGATTCACTAAACACAGCAGAAAACTTTTGGTTGTGCTAGTTTTCTGCACAATTAATGTGTTCCAATAGCTTACAGAGGGATCTGTGACCCCTGCAGTGTCAGTATATAGGAAACACATAGTCAGGACAACCTGGAAGTCTTTACATGTGATCTGCTGGATTGGCTCTACCCAGAGCTGTATGCTAGGAAGAATTAGGGGTTTCTGTCATATCAGCTACCCTTGGCTGGGAAAGTACCATTGAAACTATTAAGGTAACTTTTGGGGAGAGGCATGTGTTCATATGAGCTTTTCTTTTTACATATTGTCTTGTCTGTAGTGAGTCTTTTTTTAAAGCTAAATACTATTTTGAGAGGTAGGTACAATAATTCTTTAAGCTTTTCTTATTTACCTGTTTATTTGCTGAATCCAGAGAAGAATAGTTTTACTTCATTAGTGGGGTCAGTGAAAATGTGTGCAGGTCTTTTCATCTATCTACCAGTTATCTTAAAGACTCTTTCTGAATGAAGAGTTATATTGATTCCAGAGAACTGTTTTTCTTTAAGTAAAAAGGAAAGCTGAAAGAAATGCATTTTTTGGTGAAACATGATTGTTACAAGTAAGACCAGAACATTCTGGAAAGAAAAGTCGCTTTTTCTGTCATTTTGACAAGTTCTAATTAGCCTAAAGTGAGGGGTTTATTACAGGACTGAATAGAAAATAAATGTTGTAGAAAACAAAGGCATTGTTAGAGGTCATGGCCAAAACCACATGAAAACTAGTTTGGATACACACCAACATTTTCAAGGACTGATGTTTCAGAGCTGTTCGTTGTTTTTTCTCAGTGGGTAAGCGTTGTTATGACTGTTGTGTAGAGTTGCAGATAGTATTTCCAGTTATAACAGGAATAACTAGTTATGTTCATGTATTGTAAGGGGTGCTAAGTGGTCAGCTAGTTTGAGTTTTTATAATTACTTCTAATACTGAAATTTACTACTTAGATTAGTTTATGCATGTTGCTTGACATATGCTTTGGTAATCTGTCTTTGAAACAGGAAAGATCTTTTTTGTTTTAGGTTGCAAATTACTAAGAATGGACTGCATTTGCACATTAGAAAAATGTGTCTTATCACATGGAAGCTTAGGGCAGTGAGCAGGAAACCAGGAGCTACCTGCCAGACTCATGTAATGTTCCTGTCCAGAAGGTGTCTCTTGTTGAGGTCTAAAGATGAGCATTCGTCTGCTGTTGAATTTTCTTTACACAAATAATAATAGCCTGCTGCTTTATGCGTGAACTTAAACCTGTATCTACACTTCTTGTGCGTTATCCCATTAATGATGACAAAGACCTGTATAACTACTTGGAGAAAGACTCTTCCACATTTTTTCTCCATAAATGCATTCTTTTGCTGAAATAAGAGAAATCCCTTCTGGCCTGCAGCCCTTTAGGAGGTTGATTAATTATTTTTTTCTTTTTTGTCCATTTCCTCCTCAGACTGTTCCTGTTCTCTCTGTCTTTGAATGCCTGAAATACTGCCTAGAAAGACAGAGAAATTAATTATATATTTGCTCATTTTGAAAGTGGGATGGGAAGGAGAGAGGAAGAGGCAAATACAATTCTGACCTCACTATGTCAGAAATAATGTACAGGCATGAGGAGAAGGGAAGGGACATTATTGTAATTGGGAGTGACTCAAGATTTGACTGAACTTTCAGGAAAGGAAAAATGCTGAATTTTTAAGGATTAACCATCAAATGGGGTAAAAAAGAAAGATCATGACTTTATGCCCATGGTTTTCATAATGCAGGAGTAGGAGAGCTGTCAGTGTTTGAAAATAAAAACTTAAAATTGTTAAAAGGAAAAAGGACTAGGTACAATTAGCACATGGAGCTTGTTACCAGAGGAGATTGAATCTAGAAACAGCAGAATTTTAAGAAGGATGGTAGGAATATCCAGTTTTGCAATAAAAACTAAGAAAATACACCAGCAACTGTAAAGAGTAGTTTATGTTCTTCCTGATTCTGTAGTTTAAATAACCTCTAACTGATATGAGATAGGAAGAAATCTTGCCCATTGCTGTGTTGTTTTTAATTGCCTGCTTAAGAATTTTCTTCATTTGTGTCTGGAGCAGCGGGAACTGGTCATGGTAGAGGATAATCCATTCAGTCCAAAAACCTACTGAGAGCTCCTCTCTCCTTAGTCTTGCTAAAACATCATGGTAACTGTTTTCACCTTCAAACACAAATGAGACTACGTTTTTGCAACAGTCAGGGCTGTGCTTTGTTTCTTTAAAATCCAACTTCTCTGAAACTCATGTTTCTCAGAGATGACATGTCCGTAGCATCCTCTGTCCTCTGGGTAATGCATAGACACTCCCAATAGCAAGAATGATTTTACAGCAGGATAGAAGGTTTAATGATGCTATAAAATTTCTGTACAGGTTTGGGAAGTCACCCTATTTTACAAGCTCTTGAGGATAGATTTAAATGGTAATGTGTTTTTACTCTTTCCTTTGGTGACATACATCTGTTTGTTCCCTATGATTAAGAGTTTTTTGTTACCACATTAAAATCATTTGACTCAATTACCTAATCCCTATGTAAGCTGTACAGACACAATGTGTCTTTGTGCTTCCATAATAGCCGGAACACACCCAGGGTTTCAAATCTGCTGTTGCTCGTCCAGCTAATGGGTCCAGCACTTAGGCTTGTCTGGTGTAGGTTCTCATTGTCACATCCAAAGTTTCTGGGATCGTTCTATCAGAAGAATTGACCAGGAGGATATGTTAACTTTTCAGTGTCCTTTTTGAAATCACTTTTTAAGTGTTCAGCTTTCATTAAGCTGTAAGTGAATTTTCACTGTAACTCACGGATCCTCAGATATTTATGTAAGCCTTCTGGATTTTGTGGAAATAGCTTTTGTGCAAGGTGAATAACAAGAGTTGAGTCTTAATCTTCAGAGAATCTTCTCGTCTTTCTTCCATCGGTGTATTCAATACAGTGTTACTGGCAGTAATGTCTTTAGAGCTGTAAGTGGCAGCTGAGATCGCCCAGCTAGTATTGCATATTTTTCCCCCAGTAATCATGTTGTGGGGGAATCTGTTTTTTGTTTCTATTTTGTAGGTAAAATTATTGTTCTTTGCACTCACTCTCTGTGATTGCCTGTTGCCTGGGCCCAGTATTGCTTGTCTTTTCTTCTTATGGCTTTATGAATGGGAGACTTTGTTGTGCTGCTGTGACACCAAACGTCACTTTTACCCATGTCGAGGTGAGATGAGACAATAAGTTGAGGGGAAGAAGTCATGCCTGACCGGAGAGTAATGTCATTGCAAAAGTATCTCTTTCTGTTTGCTGTAGGAGGTAAACTAGCCTTTTGAGTTTGTTTTTTTTTTTCAATACATCCACTTACCACTGATCAGGGTAGAGGAATGACTAGGAAGTATTTACCAGGTGAGCTCAGAAGTACACTGAATCTAGTCATGAAACCAAATATTCCTAGGTATGTGTTTAGAGCAATTTTTCCTGGGTTTGAGCAGATGTGTTCTTGTTTATTTAAGACTGTTAGACACTTGTCATAATTAAGTTAGCTACAGTTAATTTTGACTGTTAGGATGTTTAACTTTAGACTGCTTTTCTCTGTCCACAGCATTGGAGTTAGCTTTTAGTTAGATGTGTTGTAGGGAAATGGAGAAGGGAGGGCAGGGAACTAAAACTACAATTTAGATATATCATTTAGATATAGTTTGTCTAAAACTGCTGTTAGCTATATCCTCAAACCCATTCATATTGTTTATATACAGGTAAGTGTGCTGTTTTCTTTTCCTGCCCTAGTTCCTTTCCTAAAAACATTTACAGTTTTGTATTGCTTTTGGGTACAATTTTTTTTTATTCTTGTTCAAAGAATTAAATGGTCTATGTTTTCCTGTAGTATTCCAAATATAGAGAGAGATGGGTGATTGAGAGATGGATGATTTTCCTACACCTTTGACCTCTGTAAAGGGATGCTTTGAATCCTGTATTAAGTGTTAAGCCATGAGACAGTGTTGACTGTGTCTGATAACCTGGAAACATGCTTTGTTCATATCCCCAGAAGGTGTCATGATACGGTCAATTGTGACCTTAGAACATTCACATACCATTGATTTACTAGAAGTCAGTGAATTCATCTACCATTGTTAAATGCTGTCCTGATGTGGAGCCTCCTTTGGAGGTAGACCAGGGGGCTTGATGTTCATCTCTTGTGCTGCTCTTCTCCATGCCTGGTAATTGCTCTAGGCAAATGGTCCAGCCTTGCGTAGTAGTTCTCAGGGAGGGTGTTATAAAAATGGCATTGCCATTTCCTTATTAAAAAGTGTTCTTCAAAGCTAATTTTGGTGCCTTTGGATTTGGTCATTGCTAAATATGTATAACTAGATTTTATATCTGTTAGACAAAAGGCAATAAAGCTGTATGTAGAAATACATTAGATTTACCTTTCCTGGAAAAGAGAATGAATTTATCACACTATGCTTCTGAGTTTTTTTTAATGTGTTTAGTACAATGAATCCTTTGCATAAGCAGCACATGCCTAGAAGACTTCTGATAACTCTACTATTACCTTCTAAATTCGGTTTTTCTTGTTGACAGGAACTCAAGTTAATTTCAGAATTGCTCAAAAGGAGTAGGTAGGAAAGAGCTCTTGGAGATGACTCTGTAAAACTGTGTCTAACCAAAACTTTTAATGATGTTTTTCAAAAATGTGAATTATCAGTTAGATTTAATTTAATTAATCTACTTGATCAGTTTTTTTTTTCTCTTTTATTTTTTTAGAATGGGTCTGGTTTAGCAACACTGGGCCTGATATTGTATTTTGACTCTTGAAAGAAGAATGAGGGATTTTGTTGCTTTAAAGGCTTGAATATGGTAGTAGAGCTTTTTATTTTGTGTTTTTCAAATAAATACGCTTTCAGAGTAGCTTAGTTTTTATTAGTGGCTATTCTTATTGCATCAGGCATAAACTACTTTTGGGTTTCCCAGGCTTGCAAAGGGGACAGTCTGCTGCATTTTCTGCCACTGATGTAACGCCAACACTGTGTAAATGTACTTGGCCATTCCAATAAGTAACAAAATGACTTAGAGATAACAAAAAGTCTTTTGCTTTGTTTTAAATTTTAGGAGTGTGTGGTAATGCTTTTCATCTAGTGGAATGTTATTTTCTTCCAAGCTGTCAGAAATCTCATTGTAGCTTTGCCAAGTTTTCTAAGTTTGATGTTCTCTTGGCTCCCATCAGGCACTCACAGATCCGTGCAATCCCAGGTAGAAGTGTGAATATTTTTAGTCTTTTCTGTTAATTGCAGGATTGTGTATTTAAGAGTTGCCTCCAGTGGATGAGCACACTGAATGTGTGAGTGGAGGGAGATGGACAGTGGGCTTTGTTTAAAACTTTCTCTTTAGAACCAAGTTATGTAGCACACTTGTGTCCTTGCAGAGTTTCTAGAAATTTTGTTGCCCAGGGCTGCACATTTTGCAGTCACTAAAACGTGTTACTTTTATTCTGTGGGTGAACTACATATGGAGTTTGAGGAGTATTTCCAACTATCTATAGAAGCGTTTGCACAACTGACCTGTAGAAGTGTTTCATCTGTAGAGATGAAGGAATGCATAGTGATGTGCTAATGAGGATCTCTGGCTCTAGGAGGAGGGCACTGGAAGTAAATTCAGTTGGAAAAGCACATGCACACTTAGGTTTTCGAATACTCAAAATTTCTAATCGTGGTTTGGGTTATGTTTTTTTGTACTTCTGTATTTTTATTATTTGAACTTCAATGTTAATTTTGGCATTTTAGTACAGTAGGAATTCATGTGATGATGAATAATGTCAATATTAATCATAATCAGATGATTTTAAAGTTATAATAAGCTTTCATCAAACACAGAATAATTAAAATACTACTTAAAGTTTCCTTGATAAGCTTTCATCAAACACAGAATAATTAAAATACTACTTAAAGTTTCCTTGTTTGTTTGAACTTTTAGAAGTTACCTTGTTGAGATAAAATACAAGCTTTAAACTTGCATGAGAATAAAGTCTTCTCACTTTTAATGTGGAGCAGCAGTTGGCACCTCTGTAATGAAATAAGTAATGGTACATTTTCTTACAAAATATAATTTTATAAAGTAAAGGGAAAAAAAAAACTCCAGCAAACCACTGTTAGACGGATGGGTCATGAAAAGCAAAGGGTGCCATTTGAAAACATCCATAGAAGGTGGTGGTAGAAATTTTCTGTGCGATGCAAGAAGCTATTGTTTTTAGGCAGCTACTGTCAGCTTCAGAGAAAGTAGAGAAAATAATGAAAAGGAGGTCTCTGCCAATTATTCAAGCAACAAACAAAATGAAAGAAGGAGGGAAGGGAGGGAGAAGGCTGGCAAAATCATCTGTCTTTTGCAGATGATATTCACTACACTATTTTAAGTCCACCACAATCTTAAATCCTGATACTTAACAAATTTCAACAACCACTAAACCCAAATGCTGTTTGAAAGACTAGGTCTAGGTTTAATACCAGCCAGCAGCCAAGCACCATGGAGCTGTTTGCTCACTCCACACACCTCCACCTCTGGTGGGATGGAGAATTAGAAAAAAACAAATTGAAAACCTGTAGGTTGAAAAAAGAACAGTTTAATGATTGACTAATAATAACAGTAAAAACAGTAACATAATAATAGTAATAACAGTAATGAAAAGGGAGCTAACAATAGGAGAGTTAAAAATAAAACCCTCAAAATGGCAACTGATGCACAGAACAGGGTCTCACCACCTGCTGACCAATGCCCAGCCTGTCCCAATTCAGCAAGTTGGGCCCTCCCAGCCAACCCGCCCCAGTTTATATACTGGGCATGATGTTCTGGGTATGGAGTGACAGGATTATAGAATGTTTTGGGTTGAAAAGGACCCAAAAATTCATCTATTTCCACCACCTCATCACTCCTGCTATTGGCAGAGATCCCTTCCACTAGACTGGGTTGCTCAGAGCCATATCCAGTCTGGCCTTGAAAGCTTCCAGGAATGGGGCATCCACAGCTTCTCTCAACAACGTATTCCAGTGCCTCACCATCCTCACAGCAAAGAATTTTTTCCAAATATCCAGTCTAAACCTATTCTCTATGAGTCTAAGGCTGGTACTCTAGTCCTATCATGTGGGAGTGCAAGGTGTTAGCTGCGAAGTGCAGCAGCTGCAGAAGTCTTTTGTTACTAGTTAATGTGAGACATTAAGAGAGATAAGCTGAATTGCCCCTGGCAGGGGCTGAGACTGATAGTGAGGCAAGACTATGTTTACAGGATTAGCAGGAGGGATCAGGAATTATGAAGGTGATCAGTGACCCATTAGGAAAGTAAAACATGTAACCCTGGAAACCAAGTTCTTGTAACAGTTAAATAAAGTTTGTAATAGTATAAAAATGTGGTGTTTTCTGTACAATAAATGGGACTTTGCATGAACCAGGCTGAGACCCCAAATCAGTCGCTGACACTATCACTACATGCCCTTGTAAAAATATAGAATATCCCCTTGGCTATCCCTGTTTAGGTCAAGTCTCCTGGTTATGCTTCCTCAGGTTCTTGTGTACCTACTCGCTGTCAGAGCATGGGACACTGAAATGTGCTTGATTTGGGGTAAGAACTAGCTAGCAACAGCCAAAGCATGAGTGTGTTATCAACTTCATTCTCCTACTAGATCAAAACAATAGCAGACTACTGTCTGCTAGGAAAAAAAAAGCCCTCTATCCCAGCAATGCCATACAAAGACATACTTGAGCTGAATCTAACTTTGCCTACGCATCATAAATGTAGTGAAATTTATGCTGAACACAAAGGGCCTGGATCTGCAAAAATATATGAATAAGTATTCTGGGAGTAACTTCGAGCAGCAAAAAGAAGATCTACAAGAGCTGCCTGCAAAATTGTCCTAAAGGACTCCAAGGAACTGCTGACTAAATGCACAAAAAGATGTCAAATTATGTTAGGTTTTACAAAACTGTTAAAAAAAATATATGAGATACTGAACTATTCCTGCAACTTGTTTACGAGTTATGAACTCATGGGACAGGTGGAAATGTTGTTAGCAGGAATTGAATGCAAACCTTCACTTATGCAGCATCAGTAAAAGAAAATTTTGCTAGAGGACAGCAAATATGATCATGTTATACATTAATGTCTTTTTCTCATTTGAATGAAGTTTTCATTTCTGATTGCTGAATCTTTCTTAAATAGGAGAACTGGAGGGGGTTCTTATGGACTCTGGAAGAGACCGGCAGGTGCTAGAAAACCATGCAGGAGTTTCGAAAATGGGTGGATTATTATTGTTTTGGTTTTGGGTTTTATTACACTGTAGAAGGGACATTGCTGTGTGAATATATGATAAAATTTTTATTTTATGAGAGGTGAATGAAAACTTTTTTCCTTCTCCCCTTGTAACTTATACTGAAGTTGGAGAAAGTTGTTCTTAAAATCTTCTGAAGTATTTTTGCTTTTTTGGAGGTTCCTCAGTCTCCTTACCACTTACAATACTTCCAGTAAGCTCACCACTTCTGTAAGAAGTATCCTAGTGGATCAGATGAGTAGTTCATCTAGCCCAGCAACTAGAGGCTATTTATAGAAAGCACATCAGCCTTGTCTCTGTCCAAAGTCTTTGTCTTTCCCACTATCCAGAATTATGTGTAGGATGTTAGAAGTACAACTTTGCCTAGTCCTATTAAATAACCATTTACAGATCATTTGTCTGTGAATTTATTGAATACCTTTGTGACCACACAGTCTGCCTCTTGCAGACACAAGATAGAGAAGTTGCTTGCTTGCTGCATGCAGAAGTACATTACCACTTTCATCTGTCTGTAGCCTGCATACTAAGAGACTAGTTCCAGCTTTAGGTGTTGCAGGATTCGGTCAATACTAGTTTTCACTAATTTTGTCCTTTATGGTTGTGAAGCACAACCAAGTCCACTTTCAGTCTTCTCCACAAAAGTGAGCAGTCTTTACCTGCTTAATATCCTCATTGTCTTTGTCTTCTTAGTTGTCCTTCTCTTAACCTCTTCTAATTCCACTACATCTTTTTTGAAGTGTGAAGATTTGTGCCACGGTACTTGAGATGTGGGCATACCAAAGTTTTATTTATAGTTTGAAAAGGATACTTGCTTTTAAATTTCAACAGCATTTTTTGTCATTGCAGCTGCATGTTCAGGCAATGATGTTTTTAGAGAGCTGTGTCAACTTAAGGATCTCTTAAATTGAAAATTCTAGTTCCAGATTCAGCATTGTAAAGCCATGATTGAGATTCGTTTTCTCTGGATGTGTTATCTTTCCTTTGTCTTAATGTTGAAGCTCATCTGCCACTTCTTTCTGTACTCTTTTTTGGGAGGCTCTTTTGGAGTCGTGACACCTAGCCACCCAAAAAGCTGTTTTGCCAAAGGATCAGATGGCAAATTCAGTGTAATAGAGTGCAAGTAAACACCAGGCTGGAAGATGTTCTGTAAGTTTGTTAATGTTTTGAAAGGCCTGTATAATAAAAGAAAACATGCTTCTCTTTCCTGATGCCCTACTTCGTTAGTACTTGTTTGCATGCAGTCTTCTCATACAGAGGATTAAAGTATTTCACAATTTGTACTGTTTTGATTGTGAGTTTATCTTGCACCTCATTTTAGTCTAGGGTCTTGGTACCATGATTATTTTCAGTGCATATATGCTAGTTCACTTCCAGACTCCCATTGGGAGTGAACCAGATGTCTTGCCTCCTACAGAAAAGCTTCTATTTCTGTGTGTGGTTCTGAAGAAAAGGTCTGAATTGCCTTTTTTAGTCTATCACTGCTTGGACAGTCCTTTATTTTAATAAGCGTTATACTTTCATGTTCTTGTGCATGTACCTGTGCATGCAGCACGTGCTCCTATTCATGCTCTTAAAAGCATCATAGTGGGAGACTGCAATGCAGTTTTCTCATTTTTGTGTAGGTCAAGGTGAATTAAGAGGTCTTGATGCTCTAGATGTGCCATTTGGGACCACAAGGGTGCATCTGTAGCAAGGATTTCAGTTCATATAAAAAATGAACTTTGGACATGTCTGAGCATCGCTTACTTCCTTGTGCTGTTCTTTAGTTCGTTGTTAAAGTGGCCATGGAGCACACTGAATTCCTTTTGGGTGAAATGTAACTGGATGGTATGTTCAAGATAGGTACTGATGCACTGTGGCATAGGGTGTTCAGATTGTGGTGCTAGACCCCTCAGTCCCCTGCAAAAGATACAGTATGAATGTCTGATCCCCAGCACCACCTGCTTTGCTCTGCAGACCTCTCTGCTCCTGTTGCAACAGTCTGCTGCTTGCTGTCATGGGCACAGCTGATGGACCTGGGCTGATCACTTAAGTGCTGTACATCCGAGCAATGTGCTGTGAAAGACACTAGTCCAGGGCAGTTGTGAACATGAACCAACCTCATACCAATCGTCTTTCCATAGTGTGATCTGAAAACAAGGGACAGAAGGGATTTCCAGGACATTTTCTGTTACAACTTAGTACTGCCTGATGTTTGAGAATGAAGATGTTGGTCATAGGTTATGCCATGTTGTGGTACCCCAAAAACAAAACCAGCATAGTGAATAAAAAGGTTTTAGGCCATGGAGCTATTTGCCATCACATTAATATCAATTTCAGAGGAGATTACAGCTCATCCTGCTTGATCTTGCACTGAAGTTAATGGAAAAATGACAATTCTAATAAAATCATTATAGGAATGTACGGTGCCTTGACTAAAAGTAGTAGCAAAGAGAGGAGGGCAAATGCTGAAGTGCTTCTAGTCTCTGTGTCCCGAACTGGTGTGATAGAGATGAGCAGGTTAACATGATATTGAATCCTGGAGCTGAGTGTAGGGTGGGCTACCTGACTGGAGGCTGGCCCTGGCAGGGCATCAGGGTGGGAGAGGCTTTGTCCAGCATTGCCAGTATAGACCGTTCAGTGAAGGTGAGGCATAAGTTTCTCTGAATTTTAATTAACTGTTTAGTAGATTATCAAAAACGATTCAGATGAAGTTTAACACAAGAAAAGTAATGTGCTTAAGACAGGTGATGATAGCGTACCTAGTAATTTTTAACAGCATACCTTCTGGGATCAGTTTTGGGACTGGCTGGCTAGTTTTTCCCATCCATTAAAGTTACCAAGTCCTGTTCATAACACAGAAAGTAACACCGTTTTTGGGGAACTTCAGTAGAGTGTGATTATAATCTATCTGGAGATGTATGTCATGCAGGAAGATTGAGAGGTATGGAGCAAAACAACAGTGGTAAAAGTGGCACAAAGTGCTTGTGCTTTTGCTATAAGTTGGGAGATCATAAACTGTAAATGACAGGCATAAAACCTTCATATTCTAGCTGGTCACAGGGTAAGTGTGGACAGGGTGAAGTGCCAAGAGGAAAAGTGAGTGCCATTTCAGAATTACTGTTATTTGGCAATGATTGCTTCTTTGGAAAGTGATCTGGAGCTTCTCTGGGATATTTCACCTCCCTTGATGGTGTTGGAAAAGCAGATACTCTTAAATGACTAAAACAGGTGGAGATAGTTCTTGTACAAGTTTGTGTTTGTACAAGCCAGAAAAGAGAGCATAGAGTACTGAATGATTGTGAACACATGCAATCTCTAAAAAAGTTTATATATATTGACATCAAGGTGCTAGTGCAGCTTTTTGTGTGAATAGCAGAGGCAGACCGCCTAATGACATAAAAGTGAAATGTTTTCAGTTTATTGAAAATTTTCTAGGGGACTCAAACCAGCATGTATTAGATATGACTAGAAGATGCTTCCTTACAAATACCTTTTCCTGTGAGTAAGTTAGTAAGTTGAGCGTTCACCCACTCTTAAAAATGATAGGATGACTGGCATGGTACAGCTGAGATAACTTACTGGTAAATATCCAGATATCGGTGCATCTGTTGGCATCATAATGTGACACTTTGTTATGAATTGAGCTGCTTTAGTAACATGTATCCTCTTTCACTTTGATGCTGACGCCTCCAGAGGCAGTATGTAGCATAATCTTCGAATGCTACCATGTTGAGATGCTATTCAAGACCTTTTGTGAAGCCGGTGGGATGGCTGCCGTTGATTTCACCAGCTGTTGAAGCTTCTGAAAGCTAATAAAGATGTTTTAAGGGGAGCTCATTAATGCAAAATCATGCCCTTTGAAATCTGCTTAAAAGGATATTAACACCCCACCCCCAAAAGAGACTGGACCTGCCTTGAAAGGAAGTGAAAAACAAAGTGTTCCTCTAGCTGGGGAAACCACAGAAAACTTGTTTTGAATGTAAAAGGAGATTTTAGAGATCAGCTTGCAAAATGAAACATCAGCAGAAAAACCTACCACATCACAACGTGACAAGACTGGAGATTGCCAGTTGCTAGAGAAGGAAAAACCATGACTGCAATGTGGGGCAGCTCTTGGTAACTTCTTAAGAGAAGGTGCTTCAGTATGGACAGCTAACAAGTTCAGTTAGGCTGAGCACAGTGAGTTGTGGTTTAGTGGTTCAGAGTGGAGGGGCTTCTTGGTGTTGGATGGACAGGAAACCAAAAAGTCATTTACATTCTGTTTGCTGTATGAGGGACATTAAATGTACTGTTTGTATTTTGAAGCTAAATGCTATACACAGCTCAGTGACATGTTCCTGTGTTGTTTATATCTCCCCTTCTCATTTCTTAGTGGACTGTCAGCAATATCTATGAACTCTGTTTTTCTAAAGCATTATGTTTGATTGGTACTTGCACAGAAATTACCTACAGAGCTAGCTTGTGACATGTCTGAGTTTGGTGGCTTTTTATTTAGGGGCAAGAGTAGATTAAGTTGGATTTTAATTCAAAGCTGGAACATTCAGGCAGAAATGGGAAACTTGATTTGGGTAGTATTACTTTCTGTTCTCAAAATCCTTGTCTGTTTACATTGTAGATGTTTACAGAGATGATAAGATGTGGTTTTAACATATGTGTCATATGAAGGACTTGGGTATTGCTGTATAATTTAGATAATACAAAAAATGAGTTGGTAGCAGCTGGGGATCATTCACAAAAATAGATATTAAAGTATGTATTTAATTAAATTATGCTATTTTTAGGCTTTAAGAACTTGCTTTAGAAATATTGTAGGGACTGTGCATGTTTCATGTCCATTTGACGGTGTGATAACACAGTAACTAAGGTAACAGACAAGACAATAGGGAGGGCTGGCAAAGCTGAAATAAATCCTCATGATTAAGTAAAATGGAAGTGGTGTAACAGTTGTAGATACAAGGTTAAGTGAAACAAAAGTAGTGTAACAATGTAGATACAATGAAAATGGAAGACTATATCCACGGGGTTGTGGACAAATGAAACTTTGAAACAAAAAAAAATCAAATGCATTTGGTGTTGGGGAGAAAGTAACATCAGTCAGCAGTAACTGCTGATTTTGACCTCGGGGATTAGCGGCAGAACTGTGCAGTGCAGGGACGACCATGACAAGCAATGCAGGGACATCCTCTATAGATACACCAAGCCAGGAATTGTCTTTTTCCTATGGATTTTTTCCTTAAGGTTTGCTATAGGCATTATTTGGTGATTTTTTTTCACCTTCTTGAGCTCTGTGAGAGCAGAAAAGCCCTGCCACTAGAGTTGCCAGGACAGAAACCTGTAGCACAAAAGATAACTTTCTGGACCACAGTAATTCTGTCTGGTAAGTGCTGCTTCTGGATTTGCAGCCTCAAGCTTCTCCTAAACATTTTTTAAAAAATATGTAACTTGGAATTTGTATTACTTAAAAGAGAATGAAGCAAATGGTACTTTTCACAATTTTAATTTTTGAGTATTGGTTGACAGAGGGTGAGGGTCAGTCATGTTTAGGTGTCTCTAGATGGGGTGACATTCACATTAGTCACTCATGAACACGAATCAGAAAATCATGGCTATTTCACAAATGTATATTACAATCTTTTAAGGTATGAGTAGCTCCTGTTGCAGTGATCATCCTCAGCAAGACTGTAGTTGGTATGAATCTGTAGTATATTTTTACGTTCACCTAACAACGTGTTCTGTTGATCCATTAAAAAAAGCTAAGTGGTCCACTGTCAGAGCTAATATAACACATTTGTGCTGCTGAAGATGCAGCAAATATACAAGGGATGTAACATGAAAAAGCCACGAGTTTCCTTTACTGAAGATTACATCTGTTAACATTGCCATAGCCTGGTACTGCTAAAAACTGTTGCCTGGGTTTGGGCTGACAAGGCTTAAACTGGATGATGGTCATAATGTGACACTGCTGGGTAGGGTCCTCATACTGATTTGGGGGTGGAATAAGAGGATCATAATGGAAATTAGTAACTTTTCCATAGCCCAACCCAGAGCCTTATTGTAAATTTTTAATTATTACGGCTCAAAACTATTTCTAAGATTCCACAAAACTTTTGCACAACATGTGTGAGTACAACGTCTTTTGGGGCAGACGCACTTCAATTATGTGGAAGGGTGGGGAAGAATCTGGTCCAGCTCTATTGCTTGATTCACTTGGGAGAAGGCAAAAGAGTTTGTCACATGAGCCGCTGCTGTAGTCCAGTCTGTAATCTAGATACCAACCCATATTTCACACTGATAACTTATGTTTCTGAAAAGTAGTAGGAAGATAAAAGCGCCATAGGTTTAGTGATTGATCACTGCTTCAGAATTGTGGTGGTTTGGAGAAGTTTGGCAGGTAAAAAATGTTCTATTTGCTTAGAAGTAAGGATCTAAGTACGCTTGGTATTTGCAACGAGTTGGAACTGCTACCTAGGCTAAGGGTTAATTAAAATGTTTGGTTTAGCCCTGGTTATTTTCTTTCACTGTTCTTCCTGAACCTTTTTGTGCACCACTAGCTGCCCTGAGAACTTTTGCAATGGAGGATATTTGTATCATATGTCTGCAGATCAGGTCATTGTCAAATGCTCATCGGATGTCTAGGAAGAAAGGGAATGGGAAGTTGTTTTTCGCTTGATTGGAATGAGTATATTGTAATGTCTGTGTATTTAAGGTAATTGTAAAGTGTTGGTGTCACACATTTTTCTGTTGTATTGCAGTGTTGGCAGGAGTAATTTTTATGCAGCAGTATTTTTTAGTCAGTAGGAGATGAGCCAGATGTCATGTGTTGTATGACTGAACATACTTAACCAAATGGCAGCTTTTTCAAATAACTTCTTCATTAATGTTGAGCACCATAGAATCGTAGAATATGATTAGCTTAGAAGGGACCTGTCAGGATTATCAAGTCCAACTCCTGGCCCTGAACAGGACAAGAGTCACACCATGTGCCAGAGAATGTTATCCAAACAGATCTTGAACTCAGACAGGCTTGGTGCTGTGACCACTTCGGTGAGGAGCCCTACAGAAAAGGAACAACTTCCCAGAAAAAAAATTTTGCTTGTGGTCTGAATTCTAATCATGTGAGGAGAAGCACTAGAAATTAAGGAAATGGCAAGTGAAGAGTTGTTGTATCAGCTCTACTTCTTTTGTTTTTGTGGTGTGTGTGTGTAGATGGTCTTCTTGAATCACTTGTTACTTCTTCAGCTTATCATAATGCTGGTTGATGTTTACATGGACATGCTTACATGTCACATTTTGATACCAGCTCTAGAAAGTGCAGCAGAAATTAGGGTCATTGCATTGAACCACTCTGCAGATTGGCTCTTATGCTTTAGCATTTGTAGCTTGGTCTTGCTTTATATGCTAGACGAGGTTTATGCCAGCCTAATTGGTTGCTGGCATTCCTGAATTTCCCAGCTGCTATATTCAGCTGTGTACTAGAAAAATATAATGGAATACTGTTTCCAGAGAGCAAGGGGCAATTGTAAAGATGTAAATGCACTATGTGGCACTTCAATAACATGTAAACTTTTAGTAACACAAAGAATTTTTAGAAACAAATTGTTTGAGTACATTACCAGTGTAAACACTGTAGTGACCATTTTCTGTTTAAGCTCAGAACAT
Organism: Grantiella picta; assembly: GCA_013397955.1. Taxonomy (NCBI): domain Eukaryota; kingdom Metazoa; phylum Chordata; class Aves; order Passeriformes; family Meliphagidae; genus Grantiella; species Grantiella picta. The sequence goes on from VZRM01001555.1 coordinate 90,014, forward strand.
TTGGAAGATGGACATAATTTATTTTTGTTAGTATTGGGGGTTTTGTGGTTTTTATTCAGTCCTGACTTTCTTGGCCAGGGAAGGGATGAAATCTGGCAGAGATGGAAAATTTATTGTGATTCTTTTGTTACAGCATGCTGGCTTACTCTGTTTGTTAGAGTATGGGGTATTTTCTGTTCATTCATCAGCCTGCTTTGGTCTCTTTTCACTTGTTATGGCAAAGATGAAACCTTTTTAAAATAATACTTGTTCTCTGTCAAAAATAACAGCACTGAAGCAGGTAGTAGGTCTTACATGATGACTCTGTGACTAATACAGTTCACAGATTTCAGCTGTGAATAGTGTTTTTTTCAAAATTTTAAAAATTTGGTAACATACTAAATATTATTCTAATATCGTATAGAATATGTTTTACTGAACAGATATTTTCATACATTGTTTTTCTCTTGATTCTGAATTAACAGCTGGGCCAAACCTTAAAACAGAAGCAGCAGATTATCCAATGTAAGCTTAAATTCCCAGTTTCCAGAGTTTTTGTGTCGTTGCAGCCTGGTCTCAGCATGCTGGTTGCAGAAGAGGCGGCAGTGGCATTGCTGCAGGAAGATAGCAGCTTCTGTTGCTACTTTGCTGAAGGACCAGATAGCTCATTGAAACAGTTCTACAAGAGTGTTCTTGCACAAAATTAAGTCCTTAGAGGTTGTTAAATGCTGAATATTAATGGAGAGGTGTATTGAGGATGGTGAGAATGGTGCTCAGGACACACAAATGGAAGGGCTTGTTCAGAAAAAGCATGGGTCAGGGAAATAAAAACAAGTGAATGCCAGAGAACAGGAACCAAGTGAAGCAAAAGAGGAGGCTTTTTATTTAGAATGTTATAAAACTACTTAAACCTTGTTTAGTGTGTGAGCGACTGTTATGCCAAACCCAGGGCCAAGAGAAGCGTGGAGGTTGTAAATGCATGTATAATGTGTGTTGCCAGCGGGGCGAGTGTCGCAGATGTGAAAGTGATGCTGCCCAGGGCTGCCAGCTGCTCTGCCAGTCCCCCGAGAGCTATGCCTCGCCTGAGCTGCAGCTAGGCTCTTCCTCCACACTCTGTGTTACAGTACAGGCATTTGCTGTTACCTTCCATGACACTTCACTGCAGTCTCTCTGCTTGCTGAATCTTAACTAGATGTGAATGTTTAGGCAGCCTTTGTAATAAAAGAAATATTAATGGTATACATTTGTTACTCTCACTTCTGGGTGAGTTCATTTGGGATATCACTCAAGGTTTTTCTTTTTTTCTACAGGCCCTAGAAGGTTTAGACTGTCAAAAAACCTTTTTCTTTTTTTCAGACTGTTAAATTGTGACTAAAGTGGCTAAAACAAAGAGTTTAAACAATCAGTGGAGCAGAAAACTGAAGGGGATTTGTGGGGCCAATAGCTTTAGAAATGGAGAAGAGAAAATGCAAGGCAGAGAAGGGCCAGACTGAAGCATTATGTGGGCTGATTGTGCTCTGTTTCACCCTGAGCAGGTGCCCAGCAGCAGCAGCATATACACAACTGCTCCAGGACGATCCCTTATGCTTTGGGAGCTGCGTATAGTCCTAGGGGATGGCTCATGTCAGGTGGAGCAAGGGGTTTCTTCTTCATAGTATGGACCCTGGTTACAGGAGGGTGTGAGAGGAGCAGTTGCTTTGGACTTGCATTCTTTAGAAACCTCAGTTCTTGGTACTTCAGGGCAAAGCATGGATGTGAAATCAATGTGACACTTGAGTCTTGATCCTTTTGTGTCAGTGCATGGCTGTCCTGCTCTTCCAGTTGCTCTTCTGTACTGTGCAGTAAATAGGACTGAAAAAAATTGCAGTGTTCTACATATTTTTGAAGAAAAAATCCTTATTCCTACTGAAAATTTACTTATTTCGTCTTACTCTGTGGGGGCTTGCTTCCTTTGGTTTTTCACTGGAGAAGTCAAAGCAAAAGCACCTTAACTGAAGCTCAGCAGTCACATGTGTAAGTAGCTCTCTTTCTAAAATAATAGTTGTACTAGGCAGTTTAATTTTAGTTGGACTGCCAACTGATTGGTGCGTATAATAAATGTATATCAGAACACAATTTCCTAGGGCTTAATTTCCGTGTTGAGATCAGCCTAGAAGGGGGACGAACAAGCCTTTGTGAAGTGCCCCTCGGGGGCCTTTAGCACCTATGGGAATCTTCTGGTATTGGAGTTTTCTTCTCCCAAGGAGAGAGTCTAAGTGGTGTGGTTTTTCTGAGGTGTTCTGTTTACTTACCACTCAATTTTCTGTTCATTGTGCTTTTCACTTGTGTGCTGACTGTCCCATTAGAGCCTCCACTGGTGGGTCAGGTCTGAGCTGCTTTACAGTGTGTGGCCTGCAATCGCCTTCTATTTATCGCCTCATTTTTTTTACTCATTTTCTTCCTACCTCTTGGCATGTCTCAGTGCAGGAATGAAAATAAATTCTGTGATTTTTTTCCCGCCAGTTAATAAATGATCACTTATGTTTGCTTTCTAGGCCGAATTCACCAAGCTATGGTAACATCCCTAAATGAAGATAATGAAAGTGTAACTGTTGAATGGATTGAAAATGGAGATACTAAAGGGAAAGAGGTAAGCTCATTTATTTAGAACTTTTCAAAATAGGTGTAATCTACATGAATATTACTTTGGAATTTATGCTGGAGACAAAAAATGAGACATAAAACTTAATTTACTTGATGATTCTTTGACCACAGACTGTTTTGTACAGAAGATGTTGAGCAAATACTGTTTTCTGTTGTAAATTTGAATTCCTGAGCTCTGCGTCATAGCTTTTAAGCAGTTCTTTTCATCTGTTGATTTTGAACTAATTACAAAGGCTGACTTTGTTAACCTATTTTTACAAGTAGAAAAATCAAGTTTTTAAGAGGGAGAATGACACACAGTTCAGACAGGAAGCTAGTAAGAGAACTAAATTAGAAATCTTGTGTTTGTATTCTTGAGGAATTTAACTGCCAGTTTGTTTGCCTATTCATTTATTTTTGGCAACAATTTTACAGCCTAGCTTTCCTTATGAAACTGTGTCTTTTTGTGTAACACTTTCCTACCCGATCTTCCTTTAAATTTTGGGCTGTGTTAGCCAGTTTCAGTTTGGAGAAGTGTGTTAGAAATAATTACACTTTACTGATTCTGTGAAAACACAGGAAAAAGGAAAAGAAAAACCATGAGAAAGTCCTGGTGATTTCATAATCTTAACTCATTACTCATGTCACACAGAATATATACAACAGCATTGAGGTCTTTGAAAGGTCCAGCCAAGAGGAATAGAAGTCTATAGAGACCAAAGCTCTTCAACATTTTTAGAAATTTGTATTTTTAAGATCCTGCCCCTTCTTCCTTACATTTTACAGCAGTTTGAATGACACTTAATAATACTTAAAAAAAAAAGGATGATAAATTTCTCCTTCCTTACATTTTACAGCAGTTTGAATGACACTTAGTAATACTTAAAAAAAAATATGATAAATTTAAACCAGCTATGGTTTGATTTTTTTGGGTTATTGCAGTTTGTTTCTTTTGCACTCTCTGGGAAATTTCACATAACTGAGATCTCCGTCTTTTTATGTCACAGAGAGTCTTACATATTTTGCAGTAATTGTCAAATTACCATAGTAATGCCAGCTACTTCTGTTTTAGTTTAATCACCTTACAAAATTTTGCTATCTGTTGGTCACTTTTAATTCATCCCTTTACTGAACGATGTGTTTTCAAATGATACAAAGACCAGCGATTAGTCTGTTTTTAACAAACAGAAAATAATTCAGATTTGTATTGTCAAACATAGCAGGACATACAGAGAAAATTTATGTTAAGTGTCACTAATGTTTTTTATGCTCTTTTTCACAGATTGATTTAGAGAGCATATTTTCACTTAACCCAGATCTTGCACCTGATGAAGATATTGAACCTAATCCAGAGACACTACCACCACCTGCTTCATCAGCCAAAGTAAACAAAATTGTGAAGGTTGGTAATATCTATGCACCATGTTCATGGTAACTATATGGTAGTTCTATACATGATGTTATGCTAGGATTTTTATCTTAACTTTTGTGCCTGTGGTGCTATTTGATAACTGTGTTCCTTTACTTTTTCTGTGGTGAATAGGGTTTTCTAAATTTTTTTGAGGGCAGGTTTGGCAGGGAGGGAGTTGGGAATTAATGTTTTTATAACTAAATATGTCTTAATGAAAAATACAGAAAAGGTTTTGGAGTTTTCTGAAACAGTACATACAGTTCAATCAGCCTTCACCACTTCACTTTTCATGATGGGATTTGGCAGCAGTCAGGTCTCTATTGTTCTTGGCATGTTATTTTCATTCACTAGAAGGAAGCAGAGAGGGGGCTGCAGTATATGTTTCCAATAATATGGTTACCAAATAAGAGAGACTTCTTTCTTTGTAGAGTCGACGAACTGTGTTACCTTCTAAGAATGACCCTCCTGCCAGAGATAATAGAGGTAAATGCTATGTCTTTCCATTACAATGAAGTAAAAAATACAGTAATATTTTAACTTCCTGTTTGCCTTGTATTCCTTCATAGTTTTGTGTTTCTCATTTGGTATGTATGCCTGTGAAATGTAAAAGAATTGAAATATAATTCCTAGAATTATTCCTGTGTGTACTTATGAAATCATACTGTACAAATTATATTTATAAGCAAGTTTAAGCAATATAACATTATGAAAGTTAAGCTGAATTATCTGAAGATGCAGAAATTTGAAGCTAATTAATTATGCATTTTCATATATGAGGACTAAGTCTCCTGAGCTTATTTGCATGTTTCAATATACACTAAGTAATACACTTAAGATTCTTGCATTTTCAATTTTTTAACTTTTTTTGTTAACAGCCTGTTGTTTTGTAACAGCCTGTGTGTAAACAGTCATTCAGAGAATACTGAAGTCCTACAGGTTTTTTTATCAGTCTTCAGTTAGTAGTGAAAAACCTGAAAAAAATTGCTGAAATACACAGGAGAATAGGTGAAAAGTATGTATTGGATGAATACAGATGTAATGCGTCTATAACATGAAGGCATAGTTACTGGTTATTGTTTTTATTTTCTCTACTGTGTTCAACTTAACTAACTTTTACTGATGATGGTGATGAGTCTTCTTCTAAACATTAATCTACTAACATTACTTCAGACTAGATTCCAGTCCATGTATTTAAACTTGGAAAGCAAGTGGACTTGCATATCTTTGCAAGTGACCAGACTCTTCTGGTGGATTACTGGGATTACTTTTGCATTTCTGCCATTTGGCTCTGGGGGTATTAAGCAGATTGAAAATAAAAGAGCAGTTTGGTTTTTTTTTTTTCAACCTAATATATTAGGTTTAAATATGAGACTTCTAACTGATGGACTGTTCTCACAACCATACATGTTGTCATTTGTAGTAAATTATCTGTTTGGTATGAAATAACCCTGTAACTTGTATTTTAATAAGTACCATGCCTGTTACTGTTCACTGTTGGCCTAAATATTTTTCTTTCTTGCCCTTATAATTCAGCTTTTCTCAGCACACTGTCTTATTTTGTTTAGTCAGTTTGTGCTATGAGCTAGATCTCCTATAATATGTGGAATGGTCTGGGCATTTGTCTTGTCTGTCCTGTTCAAAACCTGTTTTTGGAGTTATTTCCACCATATACAGTGAACTGGTCTTCTCTTGGAATGTCATCTCCAGCTACTGGTCAGAGTTGATACCTTCACTTTGGTACTCTTCTGACAGACTGTGTTAGAAGTGTGTGCAGGAGATGGGCCAGCTGAAGCAGAGCTGATCAAAGTAACTATTTGAAAAACAATTTAAAGCATTCAGTTCCATCACAGAGGCTTACATGCACACCACTGCCACTGCATTCACTGGAAGAAGACATCACAGCATCTTCAGAAACTGGCATTCTTAGCATGTGTAGAATCAATGCATAAGTTTAGACATACCGATTGTATCTGTATTCCTTCTGGTATAGAGGAAAAAAAGGCTTGTTTCTTCCACTTACAGATTGAGCTGTACTTCACAGGCTTTTATTTCTATTACTTTGCTCCTCCAGAGATCATGGGCTCAATGGGGTTGGAGCATTTTGTAGAATCTAGAGAATGTGAAACAGTGGGGCTTATTTTCTTACTATTTTTTGGGGGGGTATAATTACAATATAAATAAAATTGAAGCATTTTGTGCTTCAGGACTACATACCTCCAAATAAACACTTCATTCTGTGCACATAGTAAGTTGTACTAGTCCTGCAGTATTTAAAAATATGCATGTGCAGCATTAGTACCTAATTATGTTGTGTTAGTGTACAGCACTAGGATAAAAAAAGTATGCATACCGGATATTTTTATTAATACACATTTGATGAATCTGGCCTTCCTCATCCATAGTAAATTTTTGTGTCTGGAAAGAGGCTTTATTTTATCTCATCATAACAAAGCATTTCAGAAATGGGTAGAAAGGTTACTCCTCCATGTTCAGATGAGCTTTGTACTTTTCCTTTGCAGTGGTTGGTTCTGCACGCGCACGACCTACTCAGCTTCCCGAGCAGTCTTCCTCTTCTCAACAGAATGGTAGTGTTTCAGATATATCTCCAGTTCAAGCTGCAAAAAAGGAATTTGGACCCCCTTGTATGTAAACCGTGTATCAAGGACTCATTCATTCTGGGCATTACATGTACATTCTCTTGGATTATATTGTTTATCCATAAATGACAAATGGTCTACATGCTCAGTTGTCTGTGAGCTTCCTTGAGGAGCTTTTTCAGAAAGCTGTGGCTAAACAAATGTTCATTTTCATCGTGATTGTACTAATATTTGGAATTTGTTTTTCCTTTATTTTCTTTTAACCATGATGCTAGTGTTTTGCTTCTTTTTTATTTTAATTTTTTTTTTAAATTTGCCTGGGCTTACATTTAATTCAAATCAAGAGATCGCATATATCTGTCCATATATTTTTTCAGGGTCATATATTTTTGTTTGTGTGATTATTGTTCCATTCCCATGACTTTTTTCTAATAAATTTTATGCATTTTAGAAATTTAAATGCCATAATGATTCTATACTGATACTGATTTGCTTAAAAATATAGTTCATAGTTGATGCGCTCTAATTATCAATACATTAATCTTATTGAAGTTTTCTGTGTAAATACTGAAAGTGTTTTAAAATCACATCTTTTTCTTTAAGCACGTAGAAAATCTAACTGTGTAAAAGAGGTTGAAAAATTGCAAGAGAAGCGTGAAAAAAGAAGGTTACAGCAGCAGGAACTTAGAGAAAAAAGAGCTCAGGTTAGTATTTTTAGCCCAAATGGAAAACACGTCAGCAAGAGAAGTTGGCAAAACCATTGTGCTTTTTTTGGTCTTTAATAATTTTGATGAACTGTGATAATCTTGAAATTTAGTGTTTTCATTTTGTATACAGGTTTGACAAGCATGTTGGTGTTTGGTAGCATTGCTCTTATAACTACAACTTTAGATGGTTTTCCCCCTCTTTTTCTTCCTACAGAAATCATTGCTTTCAATTGCTGTCTTTCTTCATGTTCTTCAGAGAACAACTACTGATGATAGCTACTTCTTAGGGAAAATATACTTTTAACAATAATCAACCTTTTGACTTTTAGAGAGGTCTGTTATTCTACAGGAGGTAATACAACATTATAATAAATTGTTCTTTATGATCTTTGATACTTTATAGATCTATCTGAGGCTCAAGTTTTAACAGTGACTTTTAGTGTTTCTTTAAACTAGTCTATACATTTATAATTTCATCATGAAAGCAGCTTGGCAGCAAGCTGCTAAAAACTTGTGTGAAAGAAATGGAGTTGCTAATCCTTTGAGAAAAATCTCTTAATATTAAATGACTTTCTGTCACAATGGTGTAAAATCTTTAGCAAAACTATGAGGATAATCTTTTTGGCAGCCTGTGAGTATGTGTTAGTCTCTAAAAAGATAGTACCAATCTGCTGCTGATATGAGAATTACCACTGTCAAGTAAATAATTCATACTATTTACTTTTCATGGTTTAATGATGTTTCCAAGTTGACCTAAAATGACCTATGTTAAATATGTGTTTTATAATTTACATCCATTTACACAAAACATAAATATGTCTTTATGTGTGAGGAACGACCATTTTTGGCTTTATGTATTAAGATACTTTGGAGTGGTATTACTTGTAAAATTTTTTTTTATTGCTTCTGTAAACACTCCCTTTGCATCTGAGTCTTAAACGTCTGTGTGAGGAAGTTGTAGTGAAATGCAGCAATAATTCACCAAGTAATGACTTCTAGTGTGCAAAACCTTTAGATGGCTTGAAGAATATTAAGTAAATGCTTTCGCCACAATAAGAAGTATTCCTTTCTGAATGTTATAAAGAAACATTTTGTGAAGAGTTACTGTCAGCAGTTTTTAGTTCACTGTTGTCAGAGTGAATGACATCAAGGTACAGTCAGCTTCCAGTTACCAGGATACTTTTTTTTTTTGAGGTGAGGATTGGCTTTGTCACAGGTACAAAGAATGAGCTGGCTCCCTTTCAGTTTAATAACCCTGATGTAGTGCTTCTGAGACGGCCTACACTGTGTCTACAGCCAGCTGTGATTCAGAAGTTTTATATCATGTGGGGGTAGCCATGTAAAACTTAGTAAGGTCTGAGCACCAGAGCTAGCTGTGTTTGGCATCAGCAGCATGTTCTGAAGTGTTGTAAAACAGGTATTTGCAGGGAGAAGTAATGGGAAGGTTGTTTAATCAGTTCTGCAGAACACACAGTAGGCTCAGGCTCAGCTTTGTAGTGCTCCATGCATGGCCTCTTACATGTCCATTTCGTCTGGTACTGATCGCTCCAGGTTTAAGGATGGTTTGTCTTCTGAGCCTGTGTCATGGGGTCAGCTGTCCCAGCTCTGTTGGCCGCCTTGCTGGTAGGGTGGGGTGAAGACCAAAAAAGGACTTCGCTGTGTAAGTGGTGTTCAGGAATAGCTAAAACATCCATGTATTATTCAACCCTGTTTCCAGCACAAATTCAAAACAGAGCTGTATACCACATTCTTCTATGGAGAAAATTAACTATATCCCAGCTAAAACCAGCACAGCCTGGATGTAGCCTACTGTGTATCATTGGGGTTGCTTCTGCTTTGCTGGGTCTCTGGAAGCCTTGAAAGAGTTTGCAATGCATCCAAATATCTGTACAAATTGACACAGGACTAATAGTAGGACCTAGCTCCTTTAACTGACTTTTATCCAGCAGGATTGTTTAGAGCACCTGGGGGTCCTGCACTGTCCTCTGTGGTGTGTGCTGTATTTGTGGAGTATCTGTGCATCTGTCAGAGTGCCATATCTCAGATTAAGAAGTGTTGATTATATGTTTCTTACATAGTGTGAAGATTCTGGCGAAAGTGGGAGTAATTTCTCTTTCTTGAGTAGACTATTAATGAATCCTCAGTTGAAAGTATTTTCTATTATATGTCAACCAAAAAAATGACTTAGGAAGCATATCATTGGTTCCTTTATGGCCAGGAAATCAGCTACATGAGAGAGGAAAAAAACATTAAACTAACATAAACTTGCAAGAGACATTTCTGGTGTTTTGCAGAAAAAAAAAAATCAATTAATGTCCATTTTTCTTACAGATAATGAATTTAGGCCTTTTCTGGAAGCAAAAAGTATAGTAAAAATTCTATTGCTTGCTTTTCCCTAGGATGTTGATGCTACAAACCCAAATTATGAAATTATGTGTATGATAAGAGATTTCAGGGGAAGTCTGGATTATAGACCGCTGACAACTGCAGATCCTGTAAGTATGCCAGCAACATCAAAATGTGTTATCCTTCTGTGGTTTGCTGTTTGTTTTCATGGTTTTTTCAATATCTACTTCTCTCTGTAGATGTGAAAAATAGATATTTTAATATACATTAGTATTCAGTATAACATGGGTTTATTTTTTCAGTATTTTTTTGATACTGAAATGTGTAGATTTTGGAAGTCCTAGTCCTATTTAAACACCTTTTTAATATTAAGTAATGCCAATATGTATTAAGTAGTCACTCAGCCTTTGTATGGTAAATTTTCCTGGGATGCTAGGGGATACCACACAAAGCCATGAAACTTATTTGAAAAACCCTTTTAGTATAATGATTAATATCTGATCTTTGAAGGTGATGTGGGCTTTTGGTTTGCAAACAAGTCAAGGGAGCTGAATCCTTAAATAATGAAGACTTTCAAATTCTATGGAAATCAGAGAATGTAACAATTTCTGTCAACAGCACATCTACCCTATTAAAGCTGGATTTACTTGCTATAGTCCAATAGTATCTGTTGCTCTGTAGGATTAGATCACTGTCTGCAGGTAATTTTGTTAATGTGTGGCTCTCCCTTTTGGGTTCTTGGCTACTGTGCAGACACAAGGGGCTTTTACATGTTCACATGCCTCACTGTCTTGGAAATTGCTCTTTGTTTAAATGATTAGTTATTTAATTCAAAACGAGAAGTGAAGTAAAGTATTTTGTATTTGGAATTGGGGTATAGTTCACGGAAAAATTTTCCTTTGCAGATTGATGAGCATAGGATTTGTGTTTGTGTACGAAAACGACCCCTCAATAAAAAAGGTATGATCATTGAAGATTTTTTCATTTATTTATCTGAAGGGCTGCTTTTGATATTTTTTCATTTATTTATCTGAAAGGCTGCTTCTGCTAGTAACAGCATTTGTGTTAAACAACTCTAGAAATACTGATCAAAGGTCAAACTCTTACATTAGACAATATGTGTGATGGACCTAGAAAATTAAAAGACTCATTATAACCCGAGTGGAGATAGGGAGAAAAGTATTTTAACTGCCACAGTTTAATATATTTGGAGCTGAGGCACAGGGAGAGTATAGTCTCTTCCCAAGGCCATCTAGGATTTATTTAGTTGATCTGGAAATGAATTCTACTGTAATTTCTTCAGTATTCTTACATTATATTTAGGTCACTGTTACTTCAAAATATCCTTCCAGTGACCTGAGCAGAGAGTTACACAGACAAAACTCTCATACATGCTTTTGTACATATATTTTTATACTTTCAAGTGGTCTTGAAACAGTTATCAAGGAAGTGTCTTATGACATGGTAGGTGCCTAAAGATGTCCAAGACATCCTCACAGGGCTAGTGGAGTACAGACAAACAGAAGACTTGTATGCCCTGGACTTGCTGCTCAGGACTGGTCAAATTACCCTAAGGAGTATCAAATGCCACTGAAGAACTCCTAGGTACTGAAATAACGCTCTAATGACTTTTTTTTTAATATGATGAATGTTACAACTACTTTTCTTACTGCCTGTTCATCAGACTGTAGTCCATATTCAAAAAAAACCAAACAAAACCAAACAACAAAAACTTCAGCTTTCAACTCCAGTTAAATCTCAATCTTCCTAGGAAGTTCTTTACTTTCAGTGGGAATTTAGGAAAACAAATGCTGCTGGGTTGCAGCCTGTCTGAATCCAGTGCTGCCAGATATTTCTTCCCTTCTTTTTCTCTTATATTTTGTTTAGCTGAAGGACTCAAAAGAGCATCTAAATGCTAAAGCAACATGGGATGCTATTAATTGTTTTTGTACTGTCAGAACTATACATTTAGAATTACCTGAAGCATATCCAGAGCGAAATGGGAGAAATGTTTTCCCTTTCCTATACACATGTTGATACCAGTATATAGTTAGGCTTTGTCTTATTTTTCCTCATCACATTGCTGCTTCTATTTTTATTTGTTTTTTAATTTTTGCTTTTACCGTTGGGGCAAGTGTCACGTTCTACCTGTGATGAAGGTGGACAAGGTGAAATTGCAGTAAATGAATACAAGTTGTTATGGGACACAAATTTGGATTCAGAAGTAGGATTCGATGTTGTGAAAGTTGCATATCTTAGGTGTTAGTGGTTGGAACCTATTAAAAAGTAGAGCAGAGGTGTTTGTAGAAAGATGAATGTCTAAGTAAAAATGAGGTTGGTACAAAAGCCGTTATGCATTTTTAAGAATAAACTGTAGTAGAAGAAGTGTTAACTAAATAATCTATTCTGGGGATGATAATCCAGTGTTTACATGACACAATCCCCTGAACACACTCTGTTCATAAGAAACAGTGTTTCTCGTAAAATCACAGGAAAGTATAAAAGAATTAAATATACTAGACTGTAACCCTGTGAAGAGAGAAAAAAGAAATTTATTTGTTTTGTCATGTCACAAATACAAAATTATCACCAAAAACATTAGGTATTCTTAGCACCAGTTGTTCTGTGGATTGACTTTGCAGGAAGTAGTTGTTCAGAGTGACACTTTAAGATTTTATTTCAGTGACATGTATTTATAATTGTGAAATGTTTGGTGGGTTTCAGAGAAACTATTCTTAATTTTCATCAGCAAGGAATGCAGGTTTTCATACCAAATAGATTGGAGGGGGTAAATGTCTTATTCCAAACAATTTTTTAAGAAAAATTCTCTCCTGACTGGTTGAACTAAAAAGTTTTTGCTGCAAAGAATTGTCCATCATACATTTCTTTTTGTCACTGTTCCTTACTTTTTCTTTGTGATTATTGTAGAAAAATTGCATTTTATTTTATTGCAGTGCAGTTGAAAAATTGATTTTACAGTGATTGGAATGTATGTTTCTGTTGGTGTGTAATGTAATACAATGGTAACCATTGTACTGTTTGATCAGGATGTTAACTCATGAAAAGGTTTCTATTTGGTTGTATAAAGTCACATCAAATTCTTGAACTGCATGCCTTAAGAAATTTTACATAGAAGTGCAAGTAGGGCACATTAGTGAATACTGACTGTACACACAAAGGATCTTTATTTTTGTGCATATTATGGATCACCAAGTTCTCTGTTTTGCTGACTCATATACCATACAACAATTAGCAGTAAATTACAATGCTGTATAGTAATTATAATCTGGGATCTCACTTTTGAAGTCACAGAAGGATCATTATAATTTTCAGCTTACAATGTAATCTTTAGACAGGATTTTACTTTAGTTATTTATTAAAGATATGCACTGTAGATTCCAGGAGGAACACACATGAAAATGTCTGTGAGGAATGAAAGCAAAATTTTTCTTTTTGAAACCTATGCACATATGACTGTATTTTTAAGGATTTAAAGAAAATATAAAATTTTAAAGTAAAACATATTGTCATAAGGATGTTAATTTCTCTGTGGTTTCAAGGGTGACAGTCTACGCAGGATAGGACTAGCATCTAGTTTCTGCACTAGAGAAGGTATTTATAAAAACTCAAGGGATATGGTTGTAGGCTATAGAAGACTACATAATTGCTGAGGTAAAAGACCTCAAATCCATGAAAAGTGTTACAGAAGACATAAGAAGTTGTAATGATAGTGCTGTAAATAATGATCATAGTTTTACTAAGCAGCTTGGTTCCTCTGTTTAATTTCTAGCAATTGGTAGGATAGCACAGCTAGACTTCCAAAATGAAATCTCTTGCTTAGCAGATTACTATCTAGGCATCAGAAGCCCAAATTCATTGCAGTGTTGTTAATTGGAGGAGCTGTGTTATCTGAGATGTTATAGGAGTGTAAACAATGGGAAAATGTAAAAAATAATGATGTGTTGTTAGTTAAATATATATTTCACTTATTTTATAGAAACTTTAATGAAAGACCTTGATGTAATAACAATTCCTAGTAAAGATGTTGTGATGGTACATGAACCAAAACAAAAGGTGGATTTAACAAGGTACCTAGAAAACCAAACTTTTCGTTTTGATTATGCCTTTGATGACACGGCTCCTAATGAAATGGTTTACAGGTATGTGTATATGCTTTTTTTTGATGAATCTTTTTTCTCATGTTTTTTTCCATGCTAATAACTGTTACACTTACCTTGGTCATAGACTTTATTCTGATTCGCTGTGTTACCAGATGGTATATTGCTACCTCCATTCTTTTATCTGTTTACTTTTGTTTTAACTCTTTGTCCCTAATTCTTCACCTCGGTTGACCTCAATGTTGCTCCCAGTCCTCCTCCAAGCCCTACTGCTTTCCAGGCTCTAGCAAGTATTGCCTGTCTCCTCAGCTACTGGTTACTTGAGCCACGCAATGAGTTTTTCACTTGCTACCAGGTTATTGTCTTATTATTAGTGTGTGTGCAGCACCTGAGAAACCTGACACATGGCTTGTGGTTATCAGGAAACTGGGAGGAAAAGGAGAGCCATGGAACTTGCAGTTTGAATACAGGATAATTAAGAGATGGCAACAAATCAGCAGAGGGTGAAAAAGGATGAGAGAGTTTATATTGCAGAATTGCCGAGATATGTGAGCTAGGTTATCTTCAGGAAACAATCTGGCTGACGTAATGTGGAAGTGTATGGAGCTAAGTTATCTTGCTGAAAATGATAAATCTTTCTAATTTAAAAACCAACAGCAGTAAAGACACATACCCAGTTTCAGGCCCTAGGTATTTGGATCTCCATTTTCTTCTTTGCTCTTCTTTTTCACTTCCACTGTTGGAACAGAGTAATTCACATAGCACTTTAAAAGGCATATTTAGAAGTAGCTATTTGCCTTGAAGAAGTACCTAAATGAAGTACATACAGTAATGGGCAAGGTTAGACACCATGATATAATCCTGGTCAGAATCTTGGTATGCAGTGTAAATACTGTGAAGCTTTTTGCAGGTAATATTGGTACTAAAGAGGAAATCGGTGAAGATAATTTTTCTTATCCTTGGAAAGGGCCTCCCATAGCTTTAAAGAGTATTGACAGAGAAATATCTTAATTCTTGTTTTCAATCCACAATTAGGAAATGAAAGCTAGGATCATGACCTGATTGATAATGATAACAAAAAAATCATAGTAAAAGAATGCTGAAAAGGTTGTGAAAATAAAAACTTCTGTCTTATGCTTGTTATAACTAGAGAAGGGGGAAAAAGCAAAATCTTATAGCACTAACAAAAGAATTCTAAACAGCAAAGCTGTGTCCTTGGAGATTTCTGTCTCTGCTGGTTGTCTGCAGGTAGCATCTTTCCTTTCCATCCATGATACTGAAGAACTGTGGGAGTGCCAGCAAACTGATGATGCATGAAATAATTCTCCTGCTTCACAATCCATTTTTCTAATCTCCTTCCTTCATTTTATTTATCTGTGTTAACATAGTGTTTAAATGTGAGAGGTGGTTTTGGTATAAGATGTTGTATTTTTGTACTGAGTTTTTCAGAGATTTTATTAGTTATGTAATACATTAATGGCAACACAGGAATATATTTTAAGATTATTGTATTCATACTGAAACGGTAAATCTCTAGTCTTTCTCATTCTCCCTTATATGATACAATAATGATCATTACTTGAAGGGCAATCTGCTTTAAGGTCCCCATAATAACGTAAGTAGGAGCAAGATAGGTATGTCCTCTCATCAGAGCCTCACGGTCATAGTCAAGAAAAAATATTATGTCAAGATGCTCCAGTTCTCTCCAATATGTCAAATTGTCAAATAGACATTACTATATGTCTAAACTGAAAGTCCAAGGTAGAAAAGTACAACTCTATTATTATTACTGCTAATAGTACTACCACCATTATTACTACTACCATTATTATGGCCATTATTACTACTGTTTTTATTTTGCTTAACCTGTATTTTAGGTGTTTTTTATCCATGAACCACAACACTGAGTTGCAAGTTTTTGTTAATATTAAGAAACACTCACTACTTGGAATGGGTATGCCTTATGAGTTTTAAAGGAGAACCAGTTTACATTTCTGAAAGACTAAGATTGTAAATAAAAGTTTTAGTAAAAGTGAAGTTGGACTCTTTTGACATAGTATTATTTGGAGTTGCGTAATCCTTTATTTTTTAGATATGTTTGTATTTTGTCTTACTTTAAAATTGATACATTTAGTCCCTTTTTAATAAATCAGCAATATAAATAGTTTCAAATTCAATCAGACAGAACTAATGGAGTGTGCTTCTAAGCTGGATAGACTTTGTGAATTTTTAAATTTTATATATAGAAAGAGCAAATATCAAAATATAGGAATAGCCTCTTGAGAAGACAGGAGAGGTATATACTTAGAAGAAACAAAAAAAGAAAGAAAGAAAGAAAGAAAGAAAGAAAGACTGACTAAGGCTGTTCAAGAATTATCTGGTGTATTCTTGATGAAAATTCATGATTCATCTAGACATAGATTCCTTGCATAACCCTGGGTTGTTGCTTAATGGTTCAGTCTTGCACATATTATTTTTGTAAGTGATCTTGTGTTTGGAAGTGGAATGAAAGAAGGTTGTAATATCTCTGTTTCTGTAATCAGTTTTATCCTTTATTGGTCACTTGCAGGTAATTTACGTGTAAAATACTGGAAAAAGTCTAGAAAGACACACTTTTGCAGAGAGACTCATCTTCGTATATAACTCCATTAGTTTACCCTTTGCTATTGGAGTTCACAATGAAATAATGTTGATAAGCAGCTAAAGTAGGAACCATAACTCTGTGTTTCTTAAAGTAAAAGTTAATTCTCTAAATTTTGAAATGATACTGCAGATAATATTTTTGATACAGCAAATAGTACCTCAGGGATAACTAAATTTTTTCGTTCTTAAGAGCTTGGGTATCCATTTTCTTGAGCCTTTTCTTAATGTATATATGTTCTCAAAAATTCAGATGTGCAGTGTTTTTTTGGCCACTTTCAAATTTAATCTTGGAAGTTGATTTGGGGAGAAAAAAAAAACCTACAGCAGAATTTTAGTATTGGCAAAACTATCTGGTACACTGTCCTACTTCAGTATCTTATTCTGGCATTTTAGGGAGTTCCAGAGTCTGTAGTAAACTGTGGGGTGTTGGGTCAATAAAACAAGGAAATCTTTTCTCTAAGGGTTTAAAGGAGGATAATGTTGTTGTTAAACAAATGGGAGAGACCTTGAAGCTTTTGATGGTTTGGAAAATTTTAATACCTTAGAGCTGGTAGTCTCCTTCAGAAATTAATGTATAAATGTCCTTTGACCTCTCAAAATACAGGACCAATTTTATAACTTCTGGCCTTAATTTTAATTTTCCATGTGGGAGTGGCATGTTAAAGTACTTCTATTTCTTAAGTATGGTTTTTTTTGCATTTAAGGTTTACAGCTCGACCGTTAGTGGAGACCATATTTGAAAGGGGAATGGCCACTTGTTTTGCATATGGACAAACAGGCAGTGGAAAAACCCATGTAAGTAGTTCTCCTACAAGTAGGCAATACTATTTTTTTACATATGACACACTTAGATGAGTTCTAATAAATAAGAAATATGTAAACTACAGTTCTGTGATTTTTATGGTGCTTTTTTTTTCTTTGTTTTTTTTTCTTTGGTTTTTTTTTTTTTCTTTTTTTTAACTTTAGACTATGGGTGGTGACTTTTCGGGAAAGAACCAAGATTGTTCTAAAGGCATATATGCACTTGCAGGTGAGACTTCATTGATCAGTTGCCTTTTCACAGATCAGTTGCGATCAATAAATTTTCTGTGCTTTGTCATAGAAGCATAACAGTTTACATATTTTTGCATTGCAGTGAAACTTAGGTAACATCAAAAGTTGTTCCTAAATGTGTATCTTTCACACAGTAATGTAAATATAGATTACTTAAAAAAATGTAATCACAGATGATTTAAGTTTATAATTTTAGTGTCTCTGCATCTTCCAGTATAATGTGGCAGTTTAGACTGTATTGTTTTAGACTTGGTTGACTGACCCTATCTGTTATTCTTGCAAAATATGAGATGCTGTAAAATAGATTGTTACACATGAATGAATCTTCGCTAAATGAAAACACATGATGAGATTTCTTTTTATCTCGGAAATGTATTCACAGCTCGAGATGTGTTTTTAATGCTAAAGAAGCCAAACTATAAGAAGTTAGAACTTCAAGTATATGCAACATTTTTTGAGATCTACAGTGGTAAGGTAAGTACCTGGTCCTTCTCTGAGAAAGATGGAATTTCTCATACGCAAACAAAATTTTGAGCTTGTCACATAAAAGATTTTTTTCCTCTTTGTATTAAAGGCTGTATTTCAAAGAATTCTTTACCCTTCCCTTCCAATCATGTTTTTCTATGGAATGTTTTGCGTTATTTGATGTGGAATTTGAAACAGGATTTTTTTTTTAAAGCTCCTGTTTAACTATTCTGTTTTTTTCCTTTCCTAAGGTTTTTGACTTGTTGAACAGGAAGACAAAATTAAGAGTGTTAGAAGATGGTAAACAGCAAGTCCAGGTGGTGGGATTACAGGAGCGAGAAGTCAAATGTGTTGAAGATGTTCTTAAGCTTATTGAAGTAGGCAACAGCTGCAGGTATCTTCCATGGCTTACACCAGTTTTTCATTGTGTGTTAAAAAATCAGAACAAGATTTTTGGGGGTATCTTTGTAGCAATGTCTTTTAATATGCAGTGGAATTTTGGTGATGTTATCTACAAATAAGGAATCTACCTACATTTTAAATAGAGACATTTAGAGATTCTCTGTCTCCTGGAGAGAAATAAATTATTTTTCAAGAGGATGTGAATTGCATGCATTATGTAAGCAGCTTACTGACTTAAATTCACATCATTTAAAAAGTGGAATGCTGCCAGGTTCTTCATCTCTAAAAGGCTTTGATGCATACTGACAGGGGTTAAGCATAATTTTTTTTAAGGCTTCAGCTTGTTTTTAAAATTAGCCTTGAGCATAGACTGTTGCATGATCAGATAAAAGTGCCATCAGCATTTTTTGTGTAAGCTCTCTGATAATCTGAAATATATGAAGATCTGATTTTAAAAGGGAGGCAGAATGTTAATAATCTTCCACTTCTGTTCAAAGAGATAGAAAAAGAGTCATAACTGTACTATGTGTATCCAATGATTAGGCATCTAGTCTAGTGTCCACAAGAGTGTTAGACATGCTGTCAACATACAAGAAAATGAAGGAACCTGCCCTGAAAAACCTGTCATTGTGAGGTAATTGTTTAACGTGTATGTTCTCTACCTGTTAATGTCTTTCCCTGCTCTTCTCTTGTTTAAAGGACATCTGGCCAGACATCTGCAAATGCACACTCATCTCGAAGCCATGCAGTGTTTCAGATTATTCTCAGAAGGAAGGGGAAGTTGCATGGTAAATTTTCTCTGATTGATTTGGCTGGCAATGAAAGAGGAGCAGATACTTCGAGTGCAGATAGGCAGACACGACTGGAAGGTGCAGAAATTAACAAGAGCCTTTTAGCACTCAAGGTAACTGATACGTTTCTATTGCCTTTGAGTAGGTGGAAGCCTACATAAAATAGCAGTGACAAGTAAAATTAGTGTTTTTGCAGCCTTTGCTTGTCTACATTGTCTACTGATATGACAGGTAAAACAGTGTATTGATCTTTCCTCTAAATGTCTGAGGGAGCACTTACTAAGTCCCAAGTAGAAACAATGCAGAACCATTGTGCTATCAACTTACACGTAGTTTTTTTTGTAAAATAAAATAAAAACACCTCACCAAAACCAACGATCTGAAATACAAAACAAGACCCCACAAACAAACAAGCAAACAAGAAAACCCCAAAAATCCAACTTCACAAAAAGTCCCCAGTGGCTGAATTTGCAGACATTTCTGATATATATCTAAAATTGGAAGGCAAATGACTTATTTTGGTACTCAAGATGTGAAATATTAACAGGAAATATTCTTATTGATCTCATTATTTCTTTTTTTGAATAAAAAATAAAACTACATTGTTAACGTATTTACTGCTGTTAATATATATTAACTAAAGCAAAACAACAGCAACATGTCCAGAAAAAACTAGCAAATCATTAAAATAAACCTTGAAAGTTGAAATCCATTTTTGACAACTGCTCTTCATAGCAAATTGTCTGATACGTCACTTCACATATTTTCATACATCAATCCAGAACATACAAACAAAGCTAAGAAATACTACCTAAATACTCATGTCTTTTTTGTTTGTATGTTTTTTAGTGTTTGAAAGAGGTTCAGTCTAAATAGGGAAAGTAATTTTTTGATGTCAAATTGGAGAAACAGTAGTTTTGAATGCCTCTGTTTTTGGTTAGTTTTGCTTAGGTTTTCTACTCTCAGCATGAACACTGGTTTTAGATAAAGAATCTGTACCCCAGAATCACCGTGGTTACTTTTTTATTCCCAGTATAAACTTGGGAGAAGACTGGCATCTGACTAAACACACACCACAAAATTGTAATGTATAATGTGTCATTACAAAATTGTATGGGATGTTAAAAAATGAAAGCAGCAGTTCCAAAACTGGCCTTTTCTGTTTCAGTATCAAAGAAAGCAATGCAGGGAACATTGGGTTGATGCTACTACTAATTTCCAAATGTTATTGAATAAAGCTGTTTTGGTTTGGGGGTTTGGTTTTGGTTTTTTTTTTTTTCTAGTTTATTTATTTTGTTTGAACACTATTGGATAGTGCTCAAACAACATATATGGTTCGATTTTGTACAGCTTGTGTTTTTAATTATAGCAAAAGGTTCTGCTGCTGCTGTACTAGTGATTTTCATCCAAATTATATGGGGAAGGAGGAAATAAAAATAAATAGAGGTCTTGCAGTGGTGTAAAAGGTGGTACAAAAAGCTAGAAGTTTCTCAATGATACGTTTTCCACTATGCATCTATCCCCAAAAATATTACACAGCCTTTTCCATTGGTGTTCAGGAACCATGAAGTTATTTTCAAGTTCCAGTTAAACTAGTACATTCTGACAAGTGGTCTTTGTTGCTAATCCAGGATTTGCTCTTTCAATTTGGCTATCAGTCATGTCTTAACCTGTTCAGGATTTTAGCACAGGAAGTTGTTTCTGTAATGTCTCTACATGGAAGTAGTGTAATTTTGTTACCTGGTTTTCAGAGCTGTAATGAAAACCAAAAGTAGTTTAAAACTTACTTAATTTAGAAGCTGGTGGTGTCCTTCTATAATCTTTTACTAATAAGGAGATAACCCAATTCTAATTTTTCATGAGAAAGCAAACTAAAAACGTTGTAGTAATTTAAAATATCTTAATTAAACTTGCTGATTGCCATATCAGTAATTCAACATAGTATATGCCTGCAGCTGGAGGAGAGGATTAGTAGAACTTCTGTAAAATTATTCATTTAACACAAAGGCTATTCCACCTATTAGTGCAGCTAAAAACAAAACTCTAATTTCAAGAACATTTGTAGTATGGTTGGTTGTAGAATTTCTGTGTGTTACCTGATATGTTAGAAGTGCACCAAGGAGGCCTTGCATCTGAAGAAATGTCTGTTAACGCAAAGGCAGCATCTGGAATTAACAGTCAAAATATTACGATGACAACAATGCAAAAATTTAAAATTAAAATTTCTTTGCATAAGAAGTGACTTATTAGATGATGTTGGAGCATTGAGTGGACAGAAGTGATGGTTAGATTAATGGTATCTTGGTTTGCACTGTTGTGCTTAGTTGCTGCTATAACTTCTATAGTAATTTCATAATTTCATCTGTATAGTATTGCTTACTGGAACCCAATCAATGGCAAATATTAGTGTAGCCCCATGCCTCTGTGAATGGAAGCAAAGATCTTATCCCTGTGTTTTCACATAAAGATATTTTAAAAAAGGGAATGACTTACTGTTTTCAAGTGTCTTCTAACGCGCAGTACATCAATAGAGAGCTAT
This sequence comes from Grantiella picta, assembly GCA_013397955.1. Classification (NCBI taxonomy): domain Eukaryota; kingdom Metazoa; phylum Chordata; class Aves; order Passeriformes; family Meliphagidae; genus Grantiella; species Grantiella picta. The sequence continues at coordinate 111,687 of VZRM01001555.1, forward strand.
GCCTGCTAGGTTTGTGGCCTGTGGAAGCTTTCAGAAATTTTGTTTCCTTCTAAGCTGTAACATTAGTGGTAATGGTTCTGACAGTGGTAATGTCAGAATCAAAGCCACTGCTTTTAACTGACACAGTTAATCCGTGTCCCTGTCCATACTGCTGCAGCAGCTGACAGAGGTTGTAGGTCATTCAAACTTTTGTAGCTGATAATCAGGCATAATTGTTAGCCTGAACATTTAACATCAACACTGTTTAGTTTTGTTGTTGGATATAAAAAATGTAAACATTTTGGATGACACTGAGACAGCTTTTAGGCTTCTAAATCCTTTTAAAATTCCTTTTACCCTCTACTGGTCTTAATGAGAGGTAGAAGCCTAATGCTTATTGAATCCAAGCTTCAGTAGATTTTAATGATATTTTAGGGGAGAGCATCAAATATAAGGCATATATTTTCTGATTCTGAGTTGCATTTTTATTATGTTTATTTAACCCATGATAAAGATCCTCTTTGTTCTTTCAGGAGTGCATTAGAGCCTTAGGCCGAAATAAACCTCATACACCCTTCAGAGCAAGTAAACTTACTCAGGTGCTAAGAGATTCATTCATTGGAGAAAACTCACGTACCTGTATGGTAAGTTGATTTGGTTAACTGTTCTAACAATTACAGAGAGAAAAGACACTGCAAATTTAGGCTTTTATGTTTAAAATCGGTTGCTTGCTACTGGCAGTGTGTTGGACTTAAATTTATTCACTAACTGAAATTATATTTGGAGGGAGAATTCAACAGAGACATTTCTCAATGGTTTAGATTCAATGTTAGGAGAAATTTCTTCACCAGAGGGGTTGTCAAGCATTGGAACAGGCTGCGCAGGGAAGTAGTCTTTTCACCATCCCTAGGGATAGTTAAAAGATGTGGTACTTACAGATATGGTGGTTAGCTTAGGTAGGTTAATGGACTAAATTACTTCACAGGTTTTTCCAATGGAAATGATTCTATGATTCTGTGATTCTGTGATTTTAGATAACTTGTTCCTTCTCACGTTTTTATTGACATTTTTAATTGCTTGTTCTAGTTTTCTAGCTAGGCAGGCAGCTAGAAACACTTCTAACTTGAGAAGTTTTTTGTTTTTAACAGTGTCTTAATTATAAGACTCTTGTTTGTTTTGCAAAATTTTGGAAAAAATGGTGTAGACTGGAAATGCAGTGATGAGTTATGATCTTTAAATGACAAAAATTAAATAAATAATTGGTATCAAGGTCATCAGAATATGCTGCAGGCTGTTGAGGGGGAAGTTGTTGGGATAGATGGGATCAATAGCTGTTGTAAATAAATACATAAAAGATATATAAGTATATATAAATATATAAAACAGAGTATAAATAAAAATTATTGTAAATATTATAAATTATTAACTATTATAAATATATAAGTATATACAAATATGTAAGTAGTCGTTTAATAGTTGTAAATGTGTATTTGCACCAGTCTTCTGACACAATTCTTCTGACAGATGGTGGAAAGAACAGATAGAAGTCCTGATGTCCAGTTGTTTTATTTGTGCATCCTTAAGACGTTTCCTTATGAGAATGCAAACTATCTGCAGTGCACACTGATAACTAGGCTTGTTTGTGTTGGTTACTTTCCACAGGCTTCTTTGAATTAACAGAGAAGTCTGCAGAGCACAGTGTGAAAACAATGGTCTTAGGGTAGCTTAGTCTTCCCTTTAGCTCTTAGGTATAATTCTAATTTGAAAATTGTGGTAAAATAGCATTTTTATTAACCTTTTTTCCTTCAGTTTTCTGATGAAATGACAGGATAGTTTTCTTTCCCACTGAGACATACCTGACCAAGCTGAAGATGTCCCTGCTCCACTGCACAGGGATTGAACTAAATGACCTTTAAAGGTCTCTTCCAACTAAAATCATTCTATGATTCTATACCTTCATACATCCTGTGCAAGGTTAGAAAGCTAGATGGTGCAGCTCTAGCAGTTATATCCACACTGCTAAAGGAGGTTTGAAAAATTGTAACTGTATATATAACTGTAAATTGAGTAACTGTTGGAAGTTACTCTCTGCACATCAAATAATTAGCATTTGTGAATATTTCATGAAGTTCTTAATTAAGAAAAAGAATCCCCTCTGAAAAGAGAAATATGCTTGCATTTTTTTTTTTTCTTTTCTCATTCACATAACAGCAGTCTCATCACAATTAAGCTTAAGATACCCCTTTCAGGATAAGATACTGCTTTCAAATTCATTCTTCTGCTATTTTTCTTAGTAGTAGGACCACTTCTGACATTCTGGTTTTAGTGTTTGTTTACATGAGTTTTTTTAATTAAGACTTTAATCAGCAGAGTTGCGTCTTAAGATACTGTCATGGTTTAACCCCAGCCAGCAGCTAAGGAATTTCTCAACAAGACAGATTTGATCCAATATTCTAATGTGCTGCTTAAATAAGACATTTTGCAACTGTGTGGTGCTTTTCAATATGGAATGCATATAAAATGATGTAGTAAAATCTTGTGATTCCTAATTTACTAAGAGATTCCTGAAATATTAAAATACCTACTGCATGTTTTCCACTTGCTTTTTGACATATGGATCTGTAAGGAGGATATTTGAGTAAGGTTCATTGGGTAGTTTCTATACTTCATTTTTATGTGACTTTTCCATTTATTGTTTATGGATATGTTGCAATTGTAAAAGTTACATTTTTAGGGATGTCTCTTCTGTATATAACATTAAACTGTGACTTGGAAACTTTTTATTTTTTCAAATTTCAGAAAACTATTTTGAAAATAATTTCATAACATGGACAGTTATGACTAGAATTTGCTTCCTTCAGAAGAAATCCAGAGACTTAGGGCAACATAAATAGGTTTTTTAAAATTTTATCAGTCATTGCAGTTTTATTGTTCTTGTCCTTAAATAGTTTGAGCAACCATTTTAAGTTGTTGTTGGTAAGTTGCATCATAGGATAATGTATCATCATTTGAAAGTTGCAATGTGACTACATAGAACAGTCTCATTTTTTAACCAGTAGTGCTCCTTGACATGTTGCATCCTTGATGTGCTGCGGTCGTAGCTGAAGTTGTCAGACCCCTCAGCCCTCCAGGGTGGGAGTAAGAACCTGCAGACTTCCATATCCCAACAGGGCCATTGATCCCACTGTGATGGCTTATAAACAGTGTAGACACATTCAAAAGAGGAAGAATCGTAACTACAGGTCTTAAAAATACTCCTGTCCATAAGTAGTGCAGCTTTTTCAATCCGCCTTTGAAATTAAGAGTGAGAAAGTGAGCGACAGGGAGGTCAGAATACTCCTGTCCTGCCTGGACTGGGCTTGTTGAAGCATGAGGAAAGGTCATACACCAAGACTTGTACACAAGTTTGTGTGCCTGAAACAGGGTATCCACACAGACCAGGGCACCTTCAATAGCACTTCCCTAGAGCAGCTGTACCTTATGCTCTTTAAAATGTTGGAGCAGTCTGCTAGTGTTACAGCAGTGGTTGTGGACAGATAAAGCAAAAGCCACAAACATAAAGCAAAGGAGAACATAAAATTCATTCATCACTGCCAATTGTCACGGCGGTTCCTCTGTCCCCAGGCTGTATCACATGGAACAATGCCTTGGGAAGACAAATGCCCTCACTCTAAACATCCCTGTCTGTGGCATGCACTGAACATTGAACTGATGGAAGAGATGCATGCATTTTTCACATTATGTTGTTTGCAATGATTTTAGGAACTTGGAGGCTTTTGTTAGTTAGCACCCCGAACAAGAGACATGCAGTTGTGTAATCTTAAACATAAGCTAGTTGTTTTCCTTAGTAACTTATGTGTACCAGTATTAGAGGTTCAAACTTAGGTATGTGTGGTAACAGACTCTTCAGACTTTCTAACCCAGTTCCACCACATATTTTTGCTTTCTCCCCAGAAGGAGAAATTTCTCTCGGGATGACTACCTATACTTTTATAGAGTTATGTCAGCAGCAGGGTGAAAGAGAAGACTGGGATTATTTAATCACCATCAGTTTCATTCTCCTGAATCTGTGATGCCACAAAAATGTTGGTGTGCTGGATCATAGAGGTTTTTGTTCTGGGTAGAGCCTTTACAACTCTAGAAAAAACACAGGCAGAAAAATCAGACTACTGAGAGAAACTAGTACAAATAATGATCCCACTGTTTCACAATCACAGTTTTTATTTTTGCTGATTTCGGGTAAGGTGGTGCTATCTTCAGCATATTTTTGCTGATTTCGGGTAAGGTGGTGCTATCTTCAGCATATTTTATTTAACTGGAAAAAGAAAGACCTTTTGATTCCAGATGTGTCATAAAAGGTTTGCCATCAAGTATTGTTCACAGATAACTTCCAATTGAGAAGAAAATACATCTCTAATTAGGAAAACAGTTAAACTCAAGCTTATATTTACTATTATTAAGTATGGTTTCTGATGTGGCCAAGTCAGCATAGATTCTCCTGAACAGAGGACAGCCTACAAAGATACAAAAAAAAAAGATGTAAAAAATAATGTGGCAATTGTTTGTAGGCTATATTAGACTTAGGGTCTGTCGCTGTTGAGCCGCTAGCAGAGAGAAAAGACCCTCCAGAATAGTGTGGGATAAAAGATCTGTATTTTTTTATTTTTCCAACTTATATAGACTTTTCAAAGGTCATTTAGATTGGTCAGTCCGAAACCTCCCCCTAGGCCCATTGGCCAGGCCCGAACTGCGCACATCTCGAGAAACTGTTTTAATAACATCCAAACTTTATCTTTGTTTATAAAAACACAAGAAAAATTCTCACGGGAAAGGTCTGTGCTAGCCACAAGGGTCTACTGAGTTGCATATTTCCTTTTTCGAGGCATCTATTTTTCTGTTACAATTTTACATTTACACAGTATGTTACCAAAATGTCTGAGGAAATCGAATTGCTGTGAATTCTTGGAATTCCTTGTAGGGTTTAAAAAATTAAATTGAAGCTTTGACTGGACATCTGGTTCTGCGAGATGTTGTTGTAAAAGGACAGCTGTACATAGCAGACTTATTTGTAGAAGATCTGAAATGAAACTGGAAATTAAAAAATGTATACATTTAAGTTCATCTACCCTTTCCTCTGTACAAAGTTATTTATTAATGTGTGGCTTGTTTTCTCCAGATTGCTACAATTTCTCCAGGGATGGCATCATGTGAAAACACTCTAAATACATTGAGATACGCAAATAGGTATGGAAAAGGTTATTTCTTACGGCTGTACTGGCTGGTGATGACTGGTATTTGACATAGTGTTGTTCCATGATGTATGATTGTTTTAGCTACTTGAATAATTCGATTGTAGTTGCATTTCTTAATAAGATTAAAACCAAATTACTGATGCAGGCTCACATTTAATTTAAATTGTCACTTTGTACAACCATCATAAAAGAATCCATTGAAACTGCATCTATGCTATTATCCAGAGATGGATAATGTGGATTGCAAGGTATCTGGGAGATGCTACTATTAGTTTTGCCCCTGCTTTGGAGGGACCATCTCTAACCCTAGGAGTAGTTGTTGTTCATGATGATTCCCTGGGGTGTTGGCTAGAATTCCTTTCTGTGATGTGGTATTTTATTTCCATCCCTTTGGTGAAATTGCGGGCAGTTGGCAGTCTGTATTATATATACATATGAAATTTCATACTTCCCAAATTCAGGCAAATATCTGAGAATGCTAAGTAAAGAGGCAGAAAATCCAACAGGCTTTATGATCACTGTAGAGAAATGAGAACCTCCAGAGGCAGTTTCATCACTTCTGAGACCTGTACTGCTCTAAGTGTGTTCACCTCTCTCCACTGAGTGTGAAAGGAGCCCTCACCTGCTGCAGCTCTCCTGTGTTTAAATTCTGTGGAGATAGGGTGATCAGGTGCTGTGTGTCCCTGCAGCCAGACCTGTGACCCAGAAATGCCCCATGCTTTGCTGCAAAGGACAACGGTGGCAGACAGCCTCTGGACCATCGGAAGCCCTGGCTTTGCCAGAAGAGGCCACCATCTGGGGGCCTGCTTGCCCCAGTGAGAGGTCTGGCAGAGGCACAACAGCTTCTGTTTGGCTGACCACAGAGGCCTGCTAGGAAGGCTTACTGCCTGCTCCTCTCAATCTCCAAATGTCCATGTGTCTGGGTCAACAGAGCTAGTAGTAAACCTGCCTGGCTTGGACCAGTCTGTGTGATTTCCTCCCTGGTGAGAATGAGGCATCTACTCATCTGCTTAGAGTAACACGATGCACATTCAAGACTTGTTGGAACTTCTACCCCTTATACAGCTTACACTGCTGAAGTGACTCCATAAAAAGTCACTATAAAATGAATTAAACACCTCTTTCTAGTGTACTAAATAGGTGTGCTGAAACTCCCATTGGTGCGAAAATAGTATGTTGTTATGGAGTATATACCTGTCACTGTAATGTTGCTTCATGTGTTTTGTATAGTTTTTTATTTTTTTCTAACAATACATAACTTTTATAATACAGTTAATTTTTAGGTACTGGATACTAGTGTGTGGGCAGTGACAACAGGAGGCAAAATAGAATTTAAACAATTTAAACTTTTGTAGCTGTAGTGAGTTGATACTTTAAAAGGAGCCCTTTATTGGAATATTGAATGTAGACCAAATTATATTAACTATACAAGCTGAAATCTGGAATTATGCTTTTCAAAACACTGCTATTATAGTCCCCTGAAAATGAGCAGTGCTGGTTTTGTTCAGTTTTGTTAGTGATCTGAACTGTTTGCAGAGGGTTTAAATATGTTGACACATTTGTGTTATAAAAATAATTTTGTAGTTAAACTATTAAAGAAGTATGCTAATCAAAGAGTTGTCATTTTAACTGTGTTTATGAGAACATTTTCTTTTAATTTGCCACTGTATTTTGCTGCTGCAGAGTAAAGGAATTTGGAATTAGTCCTTCGGACATTCCCTTCTCACAGGGTAGTGGCAGTCGCTCTGATCTCTCTCCTTCCTATGAGTATGACGACTTTTCTCCTTCAAACACCAGGTCTACTTCATTCTATACATGGAACTTTATTTTTAAGTTTTCTTTTTGGCTATATAATTTTACAGACCAACCTTTCATTAGTCCCCCTTGCCTTGAGTCACACATACTTTGTTTTTATTTTGGTTTGGCAGGTGATGGTTCTGCATGATGTGCAATCATCTTCCCAGTATTTTGTTTACCCTCCTTAAACATCCACATTCTGTATCCAGGCTTGCTAGTTTCCTTCATTCATTAAAAAAATAGAAATGTTGATGTCACCTTTGTACATTTAGTGGACCAAATCTAACAATTCTGTGTTTAGGGTAATCTGAATATCTCTGAAAGAGAATGTTTTCTTACATATATACACACACACACATTTATATATATGTATATATATATATGTGTTACTAAAACTTTTCAGCACTCTGAGAATAAATCAGAAATACTTTCCATTGTAGTAAATAAGTGCTAATTGAAAAAACATTTTTCCTATTAAAGAAATTAGGATTATGCTCTAAGACTTGCTATGCTTTCAGACTTCCATGCAACTTTCATAAACTTGCTTTTAAATGGCCTTTTTTTTTGACAGAATCATCATCAATCTTTAAAGTACTTATATGCTGTGAGAGCCTACCATTTTATTAAAATATTTTCACCTTTGTAATTAATGAAAGGATCTATTTATTTTCCAAAATAATTGCTTTCAAGTTATTATTTTCTTCAGAATTTCTTGGTTGGTTTGCTTATAGCAGGTAGTGCAGAGCTGATTGACTAACTTTTTTAAAGCGCAGCTGTGTATGCAGAGAAAGAAAGATTGTCAGGTCTAGGGTGCTAAATGACCTTTTCTTTGAAATATCACTCATTGTTAAGGAGTTAATGTTCAAGGGTTTGAAATTTTTGCCCTCCTAACTGTTAACAAGTGGTAAGATTTCAATCAGAAAATACTTCTTGCTAGCAGATTTACTTTAATCCACATGCAAGTAGTAAAAATGCAAGAGTCCGTGCCTTTTAGGAACTAGACTAACATCTTTTTGTCACTGAAAACACATTAAATTTGTGAAGCTGACATCATCATCTTCCCTATTAAATTAATTAATTGCACATAAACCTGTAGAGCTTTATTTTTGGTTGTGACTCTTTTACACAGGAGGTTACTGATTTTCAAATAAAACATTTTCTGCCCATAGGGTGAAGGAGCTGACGGTTGATCCTAGTGCCGCAGGAGATATCCGTTCCATTATACACCATGCTCCCAATCAGATGGATGACTTGGAGACACAGTGGGGTGTGGGAAGCTCTCCTCAGAGAGATGATCTCAAACTGCTTTGTGAACAAAACGTGAGTGGTTTACAGAATTACATGGAAAGAGATAATGACATACAGTGGCGGTGTATTTGTAGCCTGTTAGTAAGATCTTAAATACATACAGCATACCCCTTCACCTTTCCTCTTTATGGTATTATGTTCATTTCCATGCAAAAGAAAAACCAAACCCAAAAATGTTTTTTGAAGGGTTCCTTTATCTTCCTTGCTGATTAGGACTTTTAATGTCTAGGCAGACTGTGGTGATTATCTGTAGTATGCATTTTTTTCCATGACATAATCGCATTGTTTTAGGCAGTTGGAAGTATCCTAAAACTCATCTATTTTATTTAATACCCTTTGTGGTTTTGAGCATTATTTTCTCTGCATCCAAACCCCTTTTCAATTGAGTTTGTCTTTCCCTGCATATAGAAATCTGGCTACCCATCATTCCTCCTGCTGGCATACTGATTTTCCTAGGGTGAAACCCCAGTGCACTCTTTGGGAGGACATCCACATGATGTTCCCAGTATGTCTCCTCCCTGGCTGCAGGAGTAGGGAGCTGAGAGGTGTCTTCAAAGGGCATTTTCCCAAATTGTTGATTATCAGCTTTAGTCCTGGTTCTTTAAATATTCAAAAGGGATTAAAACCCAATTTGTGGAAATGTGCATGAAAAATAGAAAGGAAAAATCCTTACAATCCTAACATTTTTCAGAAGACTCTCTGTCTCGTCAGACATCTCTTTGGGGTATCTGCAGTATATCTCACTGTCCTGGAGTGATGTTATGATAATCCATTATCCCCTATCGTTGGTTTATACGCCAAAAAAAAAAAAAAAGTGGTCCTGTCACTTTAACTACGTTCAGCTGCAGAGAGAAACGCGGGTTGTTTTGAAAAACTTTTTCCCCAAGCCTGGCACGGGGGAGGATTCTTCGCTCAGCAGAGACTGCGCGTGCTGGACAGCTGTCGGAGTGGACTCTGTTCCAGTTCGGTTTTTTTTTTCTCTTTTTTTTTTCCATTTTCTTTTTTTTTCTTCGTTTGGACTCTTTTTCTTCGATCTGCTTTGTCACCCCAAGATCCAAGGGAGCCAGAGAACTGCAGAGCTCGTGGGGAGCTCCACCCAGCCCCCAACGGGGGGTGAGGAGGGGAGAGGCTACATCGGAGGAAAAAGACTTTTTTTTTTCAATCAGGTTTAATAACTATTTTATTTTTTCCCTTGGATTTCCCCTTCCCCTGTGCCTTGCAGGGCACTTTGCGTGGTTTTGTTAAATAAATAGTTTTTTCTTCACTTCCATCTAAGAAATTCTGTTGTGGGTGGGGGAGGGGGTGTCACAGCCCTTCGCTCTCGGAGGAGAGTGAGTTTTATCATTAATCCAGGACACTCACTTTAGTAAATTACTTTTTTTCCAGGACTCTGTTTCATAAGAACATGCTAGTGATTCCTAGAGCTTCCCATTGAACAGTCCTTCCAACCATATATCCTTTCATATCACACTTTTTCATTGCTCGTGTTGAATGAAATTAAGCCGTACATAATGTTTTAAAGATTGTTTCAAAGGCATTGTGTAAGGAACTATACTGTCTTGGTAAAACATTAATTACAGCCTACCTAGCACTTTCCTCCTCTTTTGTTAACTGTTTATTTATAAAGAAGCCTTCTTTGTCCCAGTTTGTAGATCCATGTGTGCATTCTTCTGATTTTTCAATCACTATGTACATTTTAGATTTCTCCCTTCACATTTATTTAACTTCTTTTTCCCAAAGGTTTAATCTAATTTTGATTTTCTGAAATGTGTTGAATGTTATTGCTGTTCTCTTTTTTTGAAAATTGTTGCCTGTCTGTTGCAGCATGCATAACAAAAAGCCCTGACAGAAAACCAAAGTTTTCTGTAGGCATGAAAATCTATTAGAAATTATAACTCTTCCTTTGTGACTTCCTCTTCCCATTATTTTAACTTGTTATTTTAATGTGAAATATTCTGATTTCCAGTATTTGCTAGGATTAATTACTGGAAATTTTTAGTGAATATTAAAGAAATTTAACTCTGTAAATATTTTGAATTTATTGCCCTTTCTACTAGTTCCTGAAGGTTTTCTTGTTAGAAGCATTAAATTCTATTTTTTGACAGGTTTTGCCTTCTGCATATTTTTTTCCATGTTCTGTGATGAAATGGGTCACATTCAGTATATTTCTGTAGCCACGTTCTTTCCAGACTAACAAGTTTAACTATTGCTTTTAGGAAGAGGAAGTTTCTCCGCAGTTGTTTACTTTTCATGAAGCTGTGTCTCAAATGGTAGAAATGGAAGAGCAAGTAGTAGAAGACCACAGGACTGTCTTCCAGGTAAAAGATGGAGCTCCACTTTATTTTATCCTATTTCAGGAATTCAGGTTTTCCCAAAGAAAGAACATACTCTTGAAGATGGAGGTGCATCTGATATGTAGGAGTCATTCTATCTGTGAAAGATTCCTAAATTGATTTATTATGTTAAGCTGATTGTGTAGGAACAGATTCCATAACAACTAATCTTTGTCCCCCTGATGAAAGAGAAGTACATTTCTGTATCATTCCAGAAATTTAGTAAAATTTTCCTTTGCTGGGCTGGCAATTAATAATATCTCTGTCAGCACCATTTCTCTTTGGTCATCTCCCTCAAAGTATTGTCTCTGAGTATCCTTTTATAACATCTTCCTCAGATCCAGAAGAGACACATGTGTTTCAAGCTGCCTGTTTGTTTCCATGTTACAGCTATGTAAAGATTTCACTCGCTACTAGTGAAGGCTTTTGAAAGAAATACTGCCTATTTAGTGCTGGGTAGTGCTGTGGAACCTTTTACACTCACAAAATAAACCGTGGTAATAAGTATGAGTTCCTTGTTTTCACAAGGAGATGTGGAGTGCTTCTGTTCATAACCTTAGAGCCCTTAGGCAGGCTGTATGTTTGGCACATCTGTTCGGCACATCTGTTCCTAGAGAACAACAGACTATTAAACCTGTAGGGACTACATACATCTCCTCAACTTAGGTATCTAGCTTTGTGGATGTTAAATAAAACATTGTACAGTGGATGTAGAGCTTTAGTAAATTTAGTTATGGAACATTAGCCCTGAAGTAAAACATACAGAAGCGTGAAAGTCATGTGCCATATGCTGTGGCTATGTCCTAATGCGGCTTCTGGAGAGACAAACTGCATTAGTTTAAGATGTAATTGCCTCTGTGTGTCCATCTGGCCTTCTGCTGGAGATCACTGCTGCTACACTGATCACTTTCCTCCCTGGGAGGAAATGTGTCCGAGCCTCAGCTCCCTTCATTCACAGCATGCATTGTTAGTTTATGCTGTGTATGTAGGTGGGCTGCACTGATACAAAATCCAGCAGCTGTACAGCATTCTTCTGCAAGCAGTTGATACACAACATCCTTTCCTAACAAAAATGGCTAAAATATACCAACACAACTAATTGCGCTCTATGTGTTCATGGGTCTTTGTCTTGGATGGACAAGGTTATGTTAGATGAGATGAGCCTTATCCCAGTGTAATCTCCATCTGTCCTGAAAGCAAAAAAACAAACAAGGGGTTTGGACTACATTTTCGGCTTTTCTTGGGCTATGGAGTACTGAGGGAAAGACTCCATTTTAGTATGTCAGGAAAAGTTTTCTAGTATGCATGGATCTGTCAGCTGCTTTTTTTTTTTTTTTTAACCAAAGCATTTCCAATGGGATCAGTTTTCCTGATCACAATTTTTCATGGCTCTGTGAGATTTAAAATCCTGACTGCATTCTTCTTTGCTGCAAGCCTTATTTTCCCCCTTTTTTTTTAAATATTCAGAGTACAAAGATTAGGTGCTTTAAACCCACCTTTATTGTATTGCTGTGTGTAGATTTAGATCATGCAATAGTGAGTTTAAAATAGGTCTCCTTTTATACAGCTTCTCTCTAAATAGGACAGAATTATCTCAGCTCCTTGAATGTAGTAATGACTTGTGACTATAGTGGTAAACAGCCCACACTTAAAGCCTGACTTTAAAGTTTGACTGTTGTCTAAGGGGACGCAAACATGACATAAAGTTCTGTTCCCTGAATTTCTTAGCTTTATAACCACCGAATGTTCTGAATTTTGAAGAGAATTGAGTAGCTGGGATTTACCTGTTGCTGATGTGACCACGGAAACTAAAAAAATAATGTAGAAAACATACAGTTTTGCTGAATTAGGAAAAAGGGTTCACTTTAGTGTTGAAATCTGTTTTATTGAGGTGACTAGACAGTTATTATGTGGTCATTTTGAGAAAAAGTCTTAATCAGCTCTCTGTGTTGAAACTTTGCTGATGTATTTTGTTGGATTTTTAAACTTTTTTCTAGGAATCCATTAGATGGTTGGAAGTTGAAAAACTACTTCTTGAGATGACAGAAGAAGTAGACTATGATGTGGATTCTTACGCTACTCAACTTGAAGCAATTCTAGAGCAAAAAATTGATATTCTGACTGAACTTAGAGGTAAGTTGCTTTTATTCACTTTTCTGTGCATCATTAGCATATGCCATGGAGACATCCAGTAAAAACAAGGAGGAAAAATAAAGTTATTATATTCTAGAGTCTTTTTTCCCTGTTTATGCTGCCCTTCAGTGGAAGGAGCATGCATTCTGCAGTCTTAAGACCAAATTCACATCTGTGATCAGTTCATCCTAACATAAAGGAAGAGTCTATGCCTCCAGGAAGTAAAAACTCAATCCTGCAACTTTTCCTTTTTTCCAAAACACTAAAAGAAGGTAAGAAAATTAAAACCAACTGTATGAAAAAGAATAGAAGGCAATGCAATGAGGAAAAAGTAGTAGAGTTCCCAGTTCCTGCTGTTGCATTCTGTAGTGTAGCAGGGAGCCTTGCTGTCATTTTTAAGACTGTGCTTAAGAGTGGCATCAAGCTCTGAGTATTTTAGTTGTTAGTTTACTTTCTTTTCAACAGCCTTTCTGTTTGAATTTTGTCAGCCTGTCTTTGTTGAAAAACAAACTGCAGCTAATTCTTAGTGCCCCAAATTAACTCTTCCACTTCTAAAATCAGCTTGTCAGCTCTGTATGTCCTGGAGATGAATTTTTCCTTTTCATTTTTTGTAAACTGTTTAGACTCCAGTAGACATACTGCTATACTGGTAAAAGCTTGAAGGTGAGTTTGGGGCTAAAGGGAGAGTTTTCTTGATCTATCTTAGAAAACCACAAGTTAAAATCTTTTTACTCAGTATGAGTATCCGCTCAGAATACATCAAGCAGATCAGATGTAGCCTGCTTGCCTCATAAGCACGGCAGTTATACTTTAGCTAGGAGTTGGAGGTTCCTTTTGTTTTTATGGATGATGGCTTTCTCTTCAGAAAAGAACAATTTGACACACCAGCAGTGAAAAAATGCAGTTTAGGTGACTACCTGTTCTTCAAAAATTTAGTAGATATTGTTTTTGAAAAAGGCTACTGGAGGTAAAATGTTAAGAGATCTTGATTACAGATCACAGCCAGCTTAATATAACTAGTTTTACAGGAGGGAACGTGTGAAGTCAAAAATTCTGTCTCAGTATCGTCTATCTTCTGCTCATGGCACATAACGGCCACTAAATTGTTCAGCCCTTACTTCTGTCTCTGTGGGACTGACATATTTTTACCATTGTTTTGGTTTCCTTCTTCCCATTCTTGGGCATGTTACTGGGGAATGGAAAGGACAGGAATGGAAATGTGAGGATGCCACACTTCCTTTCTTAGGTTTCTCCCATTCTTACTGAATTATGATGAAACCAGTGAATGATGCATTTAACTATTTACAGAGCATAAGTTCCAAAACTTACTCACAAATTTTTTCACATTCTTAAGAAAATACAGGGGACTAGAATTTTCTCTTCTGGGTTTTAGCATGGACAGAAATGGCAGATGATACACTAAATATGATTTTGTATGCCCCTGAGTGGTTTGGAATGTGCTGGGAAGGAAGAGGATGTAGGTGGTGTGTATCTCCCCGGATTCTCTAAGATAAAAGAATGTAAGGAGGATGTAAGTGTGAACAGCTTACATGCTGGAAATACAGTTGCGCAGTTTACAAACCTATGCTGCCTGGAGACAGGGTTAGCATCCAAGAAGAGACGAAGTTGCTAAGCAACTTGTTTGTATGACATTGGATGTAAGCTTATCTCAATCCTCTTGTAGTTTGTAGTGTCAGCTATTTTTGTGGACGAATGTTCGTTGTTGTGCTTTAGGGCTGGGATGTGTTTCAAGACTTGTTGAGCACAGGCACATCAGTACTCATTCTCTTCTTTTTTCATTAAAGACAAAGTGAAATCTTTCCGGGCAGCTCTACAAGAGGAGGAACAGGCCAGTAAACAGATCAACCCGAAAAGACCACGTGCCCTTTGAAATGGGCCTCTGCTGCTAATAAAGGAATCCACGAACCCGTACTGCTGTAGCACACATTTGTTACAAAACCTAGTGGTCAAGAGAACTCAACTACTTGAAAGTGTAAAAATGTTAGAAATGTTTGTGGAAATGTCCTGTTTCTTATTCACCTGAATGACATTTTCAGTTTTAAGTGAAATGCTCCTCTGATGTCTACAAAATGCTTCTAGACCAGACAGCACAACCATGCAGGGTTCAGATCTGTGAAGCACTTTGTTTGAAATATTTCCTTTATTCAAATAGTGAAATGTTTGGAAATAATTGCCATATTTTTAATAAAGTAAAACTGTGGCCATTACAAAGTCACAGCACTTCCTTCTGACCATGTTCAGTTTTATTACAAAGACCAGCTGTGCAGTTTAAAATTGTGGCGTGCATGCACACACCTCAGTAGTGGTTTTACGTAACTTCTCTTCCACAGACAGCTGTGCTTACTCTTCTCATTCTGTGCCTTGATGAAGGCTACTTAACCCTAAACATCCTCTTTCTGAAGCACAGCCTTAAAAAACTACATTCCTTATTTGTCAATATAAATTACTTTAGTGTGTGTACATTCTTGATGTGTTTCAAGACTTATTTTTTGGTGGCTAGTTTCATTTCACAGGATGTGCCATATCATTTTAAGAGGAACTGTGGGCTGTTAAGAGTGAACAAACAGCTGGACATTCCATTCCAGAAAAAAAAAAAAAGAACAAATAAAAAAATCCACAAAAATATAAATTAGTTGATGTATATTAAAGGGTAATGTTTTAAGTACTGAGGAGAGTTGTATCTTAGGATAATGCAGATAATATGATATGTGGTATGGTGTGATAATGCTATGTATGGATAAGTTAACTATCAAACTTTGGGGATAAATACATCCATACTGGCCTTTCACATACTGTTTTAAAAACTTGGCTTTTGATGCATGACAAACTTACATGTACATTAACTGTAGTTTGTAGGTAGTTTGAGTAGTTCTGTTGCTTTAAGAAGTAGCTAATACCTATTTTTCCCTTTGTACAGTGCCAGCAGCTGAAAAGTGGGGTGAAATTGCATCATTTGACAATTTTGCACAATACCTCTACCTAGCGCTAATAGAAATCCCACAAGTACCTGAATTCTCACAAATGGCGCCATGTGTATCAGCACTTTTTAGGTGGTGGCACTCAAGTTATTTTTGCAAGTCAGTATCCAAAAAAGATTGACCTTTCATGTAAGAACTTCTTGTGAAATGAAGAACTGTAGACCTCTCTAGGAGTTCTCTCTCTTTTCAGGAGTTTGTATCAGCAGACTTTCCCTTGGAAATGTTTAAAAATTACTTTTGGAACACAAACCTGTTTTGTTTGTGCCAGGCCTGAGGGGGATATAAGGGGAAGGCAATGAAAAGAGAGTTAAATGAGCCAGAACTTCTTGTAGTGTTTAATGTTTTTATCTCCCATAGAAAGGTAGGCTATGGGAAGCTCTTGTCGCATCATGGTTAAAAAATCCTCCTGTGTGTAAACATGGAAACTGAAACAATGTAGATTTTACATCATGTGTTTAATAAATTAAGCTATTAAATGAACTACATCTGAGAATTTTTGTTATGCTTTGGGAAGGGTTTCAATTTGTAAGGACATCAGTTACATTTTTAAAAAGGCCTTAGATTTCAGAATGAGTATTTACTTCTGAAGCCAACTCTTCTGTCCAAGTTTGCTATATAGAAAGAAGTCCCCCAGACCACTGTCCTGACTTTTGTGTTGCCGCAGATTTAAAAAAAAAAAAATCACACCTCTTTCTGAACATTTTCTGAGATCATTGCCCATCACCACTAAAAGAAAAAAAAATATAATGGAAGGCAGCAGCTTTTGTTAGCAGGTGATATTACAGGTTATCACATAGTATCAAGAGGTTTCTCTGAAGCTGCTAGCTGCTCTATAGAATTCTTACTTTCTAAAAAGCCTCTGAAGACTGACACATCCCACAGGAGTAACAGCGGCTTCCATACTATTTGTCCATGGAAGCTTAGCGCCACAACCAGGCTGTGGCTTACTGCGGGTTGCAAAAAGGGGAGGGACAGGAAAGACAGAATCAGATTTCAGCACCTTTTCACAAAGCCCTGTAAATTACATCTGTCCTGTCAGGTAGCACACGCAAGCTGAAAACTGTTTACTGCTAGTCCTTGTGGCAGAGCCTGCTCTAAGTTAGAGCTACACTGATACTGAAGCAGTGACATTCAAGCAAAAAGGGCTAGTTGTTGCACTTGAATTCCTGTAGCCCATTGCCATAATGGACTGAAATTATTTGAACAGGGCTCAAACAAGCTTATCTTCGATTCCTGTTGTGTAAAACAAAAGCATTTAGGAAGTGTGACCTGAATCTTCAGCACTTATTCCTTCTGTATTAGGCTAAGCATATTCCTTGTGGCTATTTACGTGACTCAGCATTTGGTTCTCCATGAAGTGAAGCAGCACTAGAATTACTAAATTGTGAAATAAATGTGCAATTCAGTTTTTGAAGTCAATGGTTCAGGATGCCTGTAAATTTGCGTGCCTATTTCTATCCATGCTTCTGAATCAGTCACTTTCAAAGAACTAACGGGATGTCAGTGGTACTGCTAGCTGGACCCAGTCTTAAGACATCTTTTCCAACCTTAATGACTTGATGTGCATAAATAAAGTTTTTCTTAGAGGAGGTTTGGCTAATTTGCATGAACTGCTCTAAGTCTCATTGAAAGCTATGATCTGTGCTAAAACTCCTTGCCTTGAAGGGTGAAATAGTTACTTTAAAAAATAGCTGCTTGAATTTTCAGCTGACAGAAAACCCAACCCTTCTATTTGTGTTTATGAGCCCGGGCTCTTAGGTATTTTTTTTCTGGTTCCTGCAGTGGAGGAGAGGGTTAGGACAATTCTGTAAATGATACCAAGCCCACAAGATAAATTCTTTTGTTTTCTGAGAAACACTCGCTGAGATTTCTCTAGGAGAAGCAGATTACTAACAGGCTTGGAATGCGGGTAGTTACCAGAGGGATGGGAGAGACAGGCACCTCAAATCAAAAGGAAGTGTTTAAATACACTTTGAAACAAACACAAACAGTTTATAAAAAAAAAGGAATTACTAAAACTTTCTTTTTGTTGTCCAGATCACTTACGGGTTGTACTGTTGAGTACTGTCCATGAATACATTTAGGTGAAGTCCATGACCAGAGAACACAGATTTCAGTTATAATCAATCCATGTTTTGGGTATATTTAGAAAAACACTGTCATGAGGTAGTCCAGCACCTCACTTCAGCTGTGAAAGAATTTACTGCTTTTAAAATACTGAGCAGCAGCTTCTTGCCTTCTGTCCATGATAAGACTGCATGTAACATTTTTTGCAAGTCCAAGCATATACGCCGTGTTCTGTTCATCGCTTTTGTAAGAGCTTGTCCCCATTGCACTCACTCTGGCTTAGGTAAAGTTTTGGTGAAAAAATGCAGCATCTTTCATTCTTCCAGCAGGATCTATGAAAAATGAATGCCTTCTGAATTGAAGCCATGGAGCAACCTGAAAGAGGGAAATACGTGTATTAGAATTCTAGCAATTTAAACTTCAGCTTAAGGCATTTCTAAGAAGTGCTGTCTGTCAAAGAAACTAGCATGAAAGCAGCCATCAATGATCAAATGCAAAGAATTTTTACAAATATGAAATGAGAAGTTATTAGCAAATTTGCCATTTTAGAAATGCATAGAATAAATAGGTTTATTTTCAGTGCACTTAGTTATCTTGGATCCTGCCAGGTTCACTATGTTTCTTCAAAGAGCAATAACTGTCTTAGTTCTCACACTGAGCTAGGAACTTTTATCACGTATTAGGAGAGGATTCATCATGCCACCAGAAGTAAGAGCAGAATATAGCAGTTAATTATTCATATTTAAAATCATGCTATAGACTATGGCCTAATCATCAAGACAGAAAAAGGCTGTGTAAGACTCTACAGGAATTTTAATAATCAATTTACACTATGGCCATTTTTAAAGGAGACATAGAAGGGTCTAGTACACAAGCACCTGGAATAGGGATCCTTAGCTAGTTGCTTCTCTATACTACAAGCAGCATTTAAAATATGTGAAGTAGGGCTTAAGTGTTTACTCATGTTTGGGACTAGAAGCAAGGAGTGTCTGGAACTGAGAGGGAAACCTTACTATTCCTGTGCAACCCAATACTAGTCTATGCTACATATGTACAGATGTAGACAGAATTTAAAGAAGGCATAAAGAGAAAAAAAAATACCGAATGAAATCATCTATATCCATTGAGCGGGCTCGTTTTTCAGAGTAACCTGTATCTTTCAGGACTATCTGTATTTTCTCTGCAATTTTGAAGTTTTCAGGGATTTCCTGTCAATAAAAAATAGGATAGAAATTATTTTCTATCAAAACATAGAAGAAGGTTCATTTAAATAATCTCTTTCCTGCCCTTAGAATAGTTCTTGCTTCAAGCGATAAAAACTAGGTTATACTTTTTATAGTATGGATTATTGTATTATTCTATTGTAACTGAATTTTTATATCTCAGCTCATTATACAGTATATATACAGTATATATACAGTATTGCAACGCAGACACAAAACATTTTATTAAATTTGTAAAAAACCTTCAGACATATAGAGACAATATTTTAATAACATACTAGATTTTAAGCTTTTTCACTGTGCATTAATGACCCATTTAGATTTTTCTCTAAGAAAAGAGCCAAGTTCCTCCCACCTTCAAACTCCTTTGGAAAAACTTGAATACGTTAAGCTTTTCAATGTCAGTTTTTACTCTTATTATAAAAGTCAGTATGTAGGTCACAGTACACATAGATAGAATGTAATAGATTAAGAAGGAACTTACTGTATTATGTAAGGAACAATGAATTCGGTAATTATGATCCAGCAACTGCTCTACAGCACTTGACCTGAAAGAAATATATATTTAGCACGAAAACTGAGCTGTAACTATTGTTCACTTGATTCAAACTTCAAAAATACTTCCTTTGATAGAAGTTAGTTACTTACTTAAATGCTGCGGAAAGTGTCTTGTTTTTCCTAACAAAGGCTATCCTTACCAGACCATCCCACTCCTGAAATTAAAAATTTCAGACTTTACAGAAAGTAACATAGAGCTACCACAAACAGGAACAGTTACTACTGACAACTTCAGAACAGTACTGAACACAAAGGAAAGTCCTTCATGAAAATATCTTTCTGAAAAAAAATACTTCACAAAACCTTTTGAATTGTACTTTTTGGTGTCTAGGATCTGTCTATTGGCCAGATCTTATGTGCAGAGAAGGCAGAAGACACTTGAAGAAAATCTGGCTAACCTTGGGCAAGGCTGAAATGGTATTGAAGTCTTTTAAAAATTAAGAATACTATTCTGTAACAATTGTCTTCTGAGATTACACACACTCATCTGAAGATAAATCTTACAGATATTACTTTGATCAAAACCTGCAAAATCATCAGCCAGAAACATTTCTGGGAGACATAAACTACGATGAATTATTACTAGCAGATTATTACTAGCAGCTCTCCAACTGACCTTGGTCTTATGGGAAATACTGTACACAAAGCTGCACCCAGCTGATGGTGGCATATTCTGTTAATGTCCTAACACAAGTCTGCTCAACAGAGAAGTAAGTATTTTGGAAACTACAATGTACAGCTGGCACTTTGTAGTAGAATCAGCACATGGAATTGAGTAGTAAGTGAAAAGAAAAATGAAATGAAGTATTATCACTAGCATGTTATGTCGAGTACACACTGCTCACCTGGAAGTTGATAGGTGGTGGTGGATTCTTTGGCTCTATTCTGACAACACTAGATTCAACTTTGGGAGGAGGCCTGAAGTTGTTCTTGCCAACCTGTTAGTCAAGAGCAGTCAGGCAGCTGTGTGAATAAGCAGCAAATTCCTCACATCCCTTGAAACACCCTTCTGTCTTTGATAGCTGAGTTACCTAATGCAGAATCACGTACCTTCATCAGATGGTCCACTCGAGCTAATAACTGAGTATTAATAGAGAGTCGGCAGTACAGTTTACTTCCTGGTTTTGCAACCAAACGAAGTGCAAATTCCCTCTGAAACATAAGTATTGCACACCTGAAAGTAACAGAAATGAGAAAATCAACTCAAAGTAATCAATTTTTATGCCAGAAGCCAACTAACACACTTGGAATACACACAAGTTGCCTCAGCACTTACCAACATTCCTCTCAGTGAGAGAAATCAAGAGCTGCTGACACAATGATGTCTGACACATAGACAGGGCAGTTACATTTTCAGACCAGACAACAAGAAAGTGAGTGGCTATTGATTCTACCCTTTCCACCCTTTTTCTTAGGTAGGAAGGTATTTCAAATGCTATGATGGTATGCTAGGTATTTCAAATGCCTGCTTATCCCTGGAATAATATTTAGTTGTAATATTAGAAAGGTGTAACTCCTGTTTTTATCTACTGGGCACTCACTGTTGCCAAGTTTAAATTTCCTCCTCTTACTCAATACATCAATGGAAATTTAATTTCCAGGCACTGTCAGGCTATGTGTTACAAAAAAAATTTTGGTGCAGTTCTGATCCATCAAACTATTATTTTTCAGAAATAGAAAAAGACTGGATTTGGAAAAATTTTTAAAACTATTTCCTACCAGGTAAAACATAGCTCTATTTTTTCACATACCTGAAAAAAGGTCTATGAAGCAATAACTTGAAAACGAAAGGTGAAGAAATCTGAGAAAAAAAATAATAATGTTAATATAACTTCCGGGAAATTAGCATTTAAAAATAAAATTTGTTATGCTGTTGTATGCTATGTTGTATGCTATGTTGTTTATCTCATACCTGGTAAGGCAAGTTAGCCACACATGCATCAAAGAATGGTAAGTCTGTTTTCAAGACATCTCCAACCTTGATTTCAAGTTTGTTTGCTAGACACCTGGGGGAAAAAATACATTGTGGTTTTCCTCAGATAGGCACGTTGCCAAAATTTTTGCCAAAATTTTGTGCACTCCTTTAAGTGCTCCCTGTTTCCACAATTGATACTTACGTGCCCTGGACTCTCTTCTGAAGTTCACCAACAAGCCTGGGGTCAATTTCACATGCAATGACCTGGGAAAAAAGTACGTATTTGCAACACCATGCAACTCCTCCGAACTGGAATTCAATCATAAAAAACCCTGCATCTATTGCTATGGGCGTAAAGAATTCTTTAAAAATCTCTATTAGGCTATGCACTGTCCTCCCTCTCCAAATACACAGAAGCTTCACCACATAAATGGATAACAGCAATGTAGTTTGATGAAACCACACAAAATTTGCATGATCAGCTAAAAACTCATTTGGTTTATTCAACTGTTAAGAAAAATATCAATGGAGTATTTCTACTTAAGTGCATCATGCCTATGAAGACCCTTCTGTTTTCCATGCCACAGCATGGTCAGAGCTTGGGAAGGTGGTGTATGTGGGGGAATTCGCACTTACTTTTTTGACTTTCTCTAGCATCTTTACTGTCAGGTTCCCGGTTCCCGGGCCCACTTCCAGAACCACATCCGTGCGGCGCAAGGCAGCCTAAGGACAAACAGCATTTCGGTGCTTTCCTACCATCGATTTCGTGCAATCATTTGGCTTTAGAATGAAACTAAGTGCTTTTTACACAGTAAAAAGCTGGAACAGGGTGTGAAGGAAGCGTGAGAGTTGTTTAGAGAAGAACGAGACACGGGGAGAACAAGAATGTCCTGGCGCTGGTGTAAGCGGGATCGCTGGCTACGCGTGAAGAACCAGCGAGCAGCCTCGCTAAGTGAAAAACAAACACCGAGCCCAACACACACACAAGAAGCACCACGACGGCAACAGCCGCGGTTCAGCAGGTCCCCCCGCAGCTCGGGAAAGGCCGCAGCCAGGGCTAGTGCCGCACTTTCCCGGCAGCCAGCTCCGGCTCCCCGGGCCCGCCGCCGCTCCCACCTTATCGATGATGCTGTTCACGACCAGCGGGTTCTTCAAGATGTGCTGCCCGGCCCCGGTGTTGAAGAGGATACCTAGGGAAGACACCGGCGTGTCACTGCGGGCAGCCGCGACCCACCGACACCACGCCGGAACCCACTCGGTGCACACCACCAGCCCGCCCTCGGCTCCCGGGATGCTGCCCGGCCGGCCCGGTCCACACTCACCGCCGGCGCGGCCCTCCCGGCGCTCCGGGCGCTTCCCGGCCCGNGGGCGCTTCCCGGCCCGCGCCTTGGGCATGGTGAGGGCTCCGCTCGGACCCCTTCGGACCCGCTCGGCCCGGCTCGGCTGCGCCGGGTTTGGCCCCTCTCCGTCCGGCAAGGCTCGGTTCGGTTCGGCAAGGCTCGGCTGCGTTCGGCCCCGCTCGGCTCGCCCCGGCCCCGCGCCCCACGTGCTGCGCGGCACTACAGCTGGCGAGCGGCCCCGCATGCGGCCGGAAGGCGGACAGCGCCCCCTGGCGGGCCGGCGGACCGCCGCCGTGGCAGCCGGAGCGGCGCGTGTCGCTCGCCGGGAGCAGCGGGTCCGTCACGGCCGCAGCGACCCCGCGGGGCATCCCGCCCTTCCGCCCACGGGACCGGCCGCGAGTCCTAAGTGCGCGCGGGCCAGAGGGACCGGAAACGTCAGCGGGTTCACAAAAGCTTGCAAAGGTTTCTTGGTGACTTACACACGGTGTAGAAATGGGTGTGTTCGTACCCTGGAGCTACTCTACAAGCACACGGCAGGGTGGAAATGAAGGGAGAAAACGAGAGGAGTGGAAGAGGGTGAGCGAGATTAAAAAAAAAAAAGGGGTAGTAGAAGGTGGAAGGGAAGGGAAGGGAAA
>VZRM01001555.1:135256-264769 GCA_013397955.1 Grantiella picta
AGGAAGGGAAGGGAAGGGGAGGATTTTTCAGGGCGACACTCATCAATTGCTGCCAATTACCGGTGAGCTAACTGGGCGCTTTAATCCCCCGATTCTGCACTAAGTGCCTGTCCGCACATGTCCCGGAGCGGCAGTGCGGGTGCACTCTTTCCCAGCCGCTGGCACGTCAATAAAACGCGCATCATTTTTTACATAGCTTTTCTATTTTATTTACTTTCTCACACATTTTTTAGCTTTATGTACTGATACTAGTACCACGCATGTCGGCCGTGGTGCGATGCCCTGCCCCGCGCAGAACGCCCTCAGAGCAGCTCAGCGGAGCGCGCCACGCCTCCCGCCGACCTCGCCNCTTAGCCGGCGACGCGGCGCGGGCATTGCCCTGGTGTCGCGGGTCAGTGACGTCAGGGCGGCGCGCCGGGGAGGCAGTGGTGCTGCCGGGGCATTCGCGGGTCCCGGTTCGTGGGAGGCCGGGAAGGGACGGGGAGAGGGAGAAGAGCGCCGGTGCCTTCCAGCGAGGCAGCGCTCGGGCCGTGGAGCCCCGGGGCTGTGTCGCTGCGGGTGGTGCTGCTCCTACGCACCCGCCTGGGCTGCTGCTCCGCCGGCCGTGGCCCCGTTTGCGCTGCCCGGGCTGGCGCGGCTCCGGCGCGGAGTGCCCGCCGCGGTGCTGGCTCCGGGGCACCGCGCCTGTGCTTCAGGCAGCGCGGCCTTCCTTACGTATTACACCAGCAGTGGCAGAGGGCCTACTCGCAGCTGGAAGGAAATAACTGTTACCTAATTCCAGGGAACTGTTTCCCGCTTTCTCCTTGAAACAGCTGTTAGTCATGATAGAATTAATGGGAAAGCACGGGAGGAACATGAGGCATTTTCTGACAGAGCTCGTTGTTTGCGGAAAGGTGCGCGCATTGGCCTTTGTTATAGGTGGTTGTTTTCTTCCTGCAGGCCGAAGAACAGCAGTTTTTCTGCAAAGCAGAGTCTTCGGTTAATCAGAGACAGGCTCAGAGCAGCAGTGGTGAGTTATTTCTCCGGTTTGTTACCTTACAAGACAGCCTTGTATGTAAAATAAAAGAACGAGGCCCTAAATGCCATACTGATGCTGCTTCCCACTTACACTTCTGTGTGCCTTGCTTCCCATGTCTCATGTGTGAAGTCATGTCTGTAACATATTTGATGTGTTTTTAATTAGCCCGCAGAGCACATCAGCAAAACACTGCTGCATTCGAATTAAATTCATAGGATATAAAATATACCTGAGTTTTGGCGAGTAGCATCTTTCTTATGGAGTTTGGTTTATTGAAACTAAATGGCAACACCAAATTTGTTACTGCTCTCTATTTTTCTTCTCTCATTCTTTCATTGTACTGTTCCGATCCAGGGCATTAATTATGATGTAGATAAACAATATAAAGAAGTTTTTATCATCCATGTTTTACATACAGTGTTTTGAAACTGTGTCATCGGAAGTGGGATTAAACTGAAACTGTTCCAGAGCGTGAGGGAGGACTGGAACTTGCGTTTCCATCTCAGCTGTTGGGCACTAGTTTGTTCTTAAGTGGTCTATTGGTCAGGTCTTTTTGAAAAATCTGTTAATGGAATGAGATTGACCTTGTCATATTGGTCATCCTAGAAATTCGTTATTAAATTAATTATTAAATTTATTTAGAGAAATTAAAATTATTAAATTTAAAGTATTCTTATATTGTCTCTGTATCCATTTGGCTTTTTCTACGTCATGAGTACTAAACCCTGTGACAGTGTCTTTTGAGTTAATCCTTGGAATTGCCTCACTCATTTCTTTGCTGCCTGTTTTTTCCATTGGGAATTTTTGATCACTTTAGTGGTTTCTGTTTAATGTGAAAGGTCAGAAATTAATATATATTAATATAAGCTGATTGGCTTTCCTTGACATGGTTGTCAGCCTTGCTCATTGCTGTCCTTTATTACTGTGTTCCTCATTGTTCTTTGTTAATGTATCCTTTGTGTCTTCTGCATGCTTTTTTGAGACCTAGGTTTTAGTTTCAATGTTACATTTTTGTAAAAATGAATTTGTGGAAGTTCTACTCATCTGTTTCTGTCAGTAGCAGTATGAGAAAAAAACACCTCAAACTCTTTCCTGCTCGGACACTTTTATTTGTCTTCTTTACTGTGACTTAAATTGGGCAAATTGTAGATATCCTTATTTAATTACATAATGAAAAATTAATATGTTGGTTTCGGAAAATCTTAGTAATGTTTAATACTAGTCATTGTGTTGGTTTTGGTGATTGCTGTAGTTGTTAGTGAATTTAAGTAGTACCTTCAATAACCAAAATAGTATTAGTTCTTTTGGGCTCATTCTTCAGTAAGAGTACTGGCATATGGCATGACAGATACAGATACTGCAGTGCTGGAAAAGAGGTTGATGGAAAAGTTTGTAGAAGGCTGGAGAGACATCAGTCCAACTACTGACTTTTCCTGAAGTTAACAGTATCCTTGCTAATGTGTCATATCTAAATGACTGTGAATGCCTGCATGTGTTAATCATTTCAGGAGGTCTTGTGGCTTTTCAGCATGGTAACTTTGTTTTTCCTGGTTTCCTTGAAACAAATGTACAGTAAAAAACAATCATAAGTTTCTACTTGAACCTTCTGGGCTGCAGGATGTAGCTTTATAGTAGTTCATTAATTATATACTTCGCTGATAAGAAGCAGAAAGTCCTCTTTGTAAGTTCTCTTCGGGGAGTTAGTTTTAAGTGTCTATGAAATCTTCCCTTGGCTTCCACTGTCTTAAACAAGTCCTCAAATTCTCCTCACTGTTAATTTGCTTTAGACCACAGACTATCCTAGTAGTTCTGGTCTCTCTCCAGTTTCTTCTTTCTTGAACTGAGGAAAGGGAGAGCTGTGAGAACCAAACTGGAAATGGTGTTCTAGAAGCAGTCTCAGACACTGAATAAAGAAGGATGTTGACATCCACAGAGCTGTTTGTGCTCTTGAAGCAGCCTGGAATATATTTGCATTATGATTAGTGAGAGCACGCTGTGTTTTGTGTAGTATGTTTAACACTGTTTCCTTCTGATTTCATAAAATCTTAATGCATTTTTGCACCTTCGTACAGTGGGAAAGGATTTATTGAATTCTTTATAAAAGAGAACAAAAATACACACAACTAATTTTCTGGATATGAATGAGTTACTATACTGCATTCTCTCAGAAAAAGTGAAGTATGGAGATGTTCAGTGATGAAATCCTTTGTTTTGTACCCCTTGAGCTGTTTAGGAGTCACTGATTTATTTTCATAGCTGATGTGATTTTAAAATCATGATGTATTTCAGTGTGACAGGAAAAGTACCTAGATACCTTTTTCCTTATGTCAAAAGCATTGACAGCTCAGGAAAAAAAATTAAAATAGCATGGCTAGATAAAACTAGAACATTTAACAGACTTGGAATATTGTTGAAAGTAAAACTTATTTGCACGTACTTCCCTTAGAAAAGGAATTAAAGAATGAAGAGTAGAACAGCAGGGAGACTTGGATTTTTACCAGTGAAAGGAGATGAAGGAATCTCTAACTGGGAGTAGAAGTGCAGGACATTGGATGATAATGATGAGGAACTGGTATTGGTATTTGTGGTCTCTGAAGACACTAAGCCATTGTGGCATTTGATGTGTTGCTTATCTTCTAGACTAACTGCGTTTGTTTTTCTTTCCTGTCAGCTGAGACTTCAGAGTCTAGTTAAGTATTGTCACATCTAGGGGGATCTTGGAGAGCAGCTATTTCTTATTGTATATGGTTAAGTCTCTTTTCTCTTTTACATGACAGAATTCTGGTATGGCAGTAGAGTTGTGCTTGGGTTTGCAGCTGACAGCATTGAGCGCTTTCTAGTGAAAAGGCTTTCTTTTCCTTCCTCCCAAAATGTATGTGTGCAATTTGATTGTTATAGCAATAGGTGTGAACTACAGAAAAGCAGGAGAATGCAACCAACATTCCTGAAATTGCTCAGTGTTTATTGTGAAGACACAGTTTGACAATAGTAAGTAAAGATGGGAAATGATTCCCTTACTCAGTAATCAAACCTGGAAATTCTGGCTGTTGTGTCACAGGTGCAGACCCTGCTTTTAAGTTTGACAGATTCTGCCAAAATTTCTACACGTGCTTTATGTCTCTTTTAGCCCATAATACAATGGCTGTTTAATACCCACTTCCTCAGTTTCATCCTTAGGACAGTCTTGTAGAAGTAGATCAATGGTGAGTAAAGCTGTAGAAGTCCCCAGTGAACTATGGAGAAAATCCTTGTCCCTGTGGTTTAACCGATCTATGGGGTAACCTATATCCCTTTACCTTTCCTGTGCAACAGTGAAGTCTGATATGTAAGAGGTGAAGATCTTCTGTATCCCCTAGTGGTAGAGCCAGTATTCATGGGCCTTTGCAGTTCTGTGGGGTGTAAGAGCATCTGTATATCCTCTATGTAAATTAGGGGCTAAAGTGCCCTGATGCATCAGTTAAAAAGAAAAAAAAAAAAAAAGAGGGCAGCATGAGGGAATCACAACAAAGATTGGATAGATCTGGGTTTAAATTCCTGAAGCACAGCTATGTCTGTTTGCAGGAGTAAATTTTGCATGTGCACCTGTATGTGGCAGTAATTAAAACTGTGTTTTGAGCAGATCCCACTAGGGTAGGAGCTGATGCCCTCCTCAAGTTAATTGTGTTTACAGGGGGCATGAAGAAAATACATTCTCCATAGAAATCCTGTTGGTGAGAAGGGAGCGACAGACTTTGTCAGAGATGAAATTACATGGTAGGGCCTGAGCTTGTAATGGCTTGACCTTGTTGGAAGTCATGTATTCCTCCCTGCTCCCATAATGTCCTCTGGTGTCCGTGAAATGGTTGCTCTGATGACTTGACTTTTCTGGCTTCTTAGGGTTTTTTTGTTGTGTGTGCCCCCAGTATCCTGTTCCTGCCTTTTATCCTTTGGTGGGCAATTATGGCTCAGTCACAATGTATAAGTTTGTCATACATATTTCATGCTCTTGTCAAAATACCACGTTTTGACAAGAGCACTAAATAAAAGCTGCTTGCTGTTCTGTCTGCTTTTTTATGCCTACCACATTTACTTGCCAAACAAGGTGGTGTGAAAATGATTGGAAAGCTTGGTCCAAACCAAAACCTATGTTTTTTCCACTCATTCCAGCTTTGGATATTTAGGGGGTTCAGGTCACTATTTATTTTGGTGACCATGGCTCTTTGTTTTAGCTTAACTTATTTGTAGCTAGCTTAAACTGCAAATTCAAGTTTTGTGCAGTAAGAATTGATTCAAAATAGTTTTAAATTTTTTTTTGGGTTTGTTTTAAATAGAAATTAATTGTACAAGTAAGACTAGTGATCTACTAGAAGAAAACAAATTTTTAGATGAATTTTTAAAAAGTAAAAACAGTAGACAGCTTTTTGTTCTGATGGCAGGTTTGTAGTTGACTTTGAACAATCCCATCCATAATGAAGCATTGTTGCTATTTGTGCATCTCTGCCATTTATATTTTCTACACATTTATTGGATGTTTTTCCAGTTAATTTTTTGCTATCCAAATCATACAGAATTAATCACTTCCTTAAATAGTTTACGGTATTTATTAACATTATCTTAAAGTTAACCCATTTTCAGGGAAATTATTATTTTTAATTCAGTTTTGCTATTTGGCTTGTGGCAGCCTCATCCAGTATTGTGTGAGGACTGTTTATTTGGGATTAAAAAGCAACTGTGCAAATTCATGGAAGACTAAATCTTGAGGACTGTTAAATTCTCTGTATCTTAATAGAAAATCCTTGAACCAGAGTTTTCTGGATGATGGATGAGCATTATGTGCAAATGTCCTGACCTGGATATCTACTGTGGTTTTGACAGACGAGGAACAATGGGTTAAATTAATTTTTGTTCTGACCCACTAAGCTTAGTTTGATTTTTCTTGAGGGTTTTTTTCAAGCAGCAGTAGCTGCTCCAGTTTTTTCAAGCAAATACAAGCCTTTTCAAGAATGAGAAACATTAATAAAAGAGAAGCGAATATTTCACTTTGATTTTTGTTGTTGTCTTTAGAACTGCCAGCTAATCCCTTTGAAACAAGAAACTGGGAAAAAAGTCACCAGTTTTTTATGTTTGCTCTTCACTAACTTAAGTATTTCTTTAAATGAGGACTGTTCTAGATGAAGTATATAAATTTTTGGTGGAGCAAAACCCTTTGGGTTTTTCCTCTCCCTTCTTAAACACATTGTCCCAGAGGTGCAACCACTGCTGCTGATGGGCTCAGCCTTGGCCAGTGGCAGATGTGTCTTGGAGCCATCTGGCTCTGCCTCTGTCAGACATGAGGAAAGCTTCTCACAGCTTTGCACAGAAGACATCCTTGTAGCACCCTTCTGCTACCAAAACCTGTGCACAAGTAGTTAAAGCAGAAAAATTAAAAGATTCTTCACATGGGAAGTATAAAGCAGAGCTGGGGTTGCTTGTTCTGTTCAATTATTGCTGTAAAGAGAAATGTGATTTTGTAGCTCATTGGTTTGAAAATAAACTTAGGACCTTCAATTTTCAGTCAGCTTTTGGTGAGAATGATTGGAGATTTAGAGATTGAGAAATTTTTTTTAGGGGGCTTAATTTCTTTTTAATTGTGCAATGCTGTAATTGGTATAAAAGGTCTTTAATATGGTGGCTAGTTGTTAAGGTAATTTTCTCAAAAAATCAAATTTTTAAACCTATATCAGAACAAAATTTCATTTCTCCCAATTTCTTACCATTTCTGTAACAACTTTAATCTGGATTTTCTTCCTAAAGATGGAAAAATAAACTTTTTTCCTGTTAAATGAAAGTAAATCATAGCGTTATTAAGGCTGGAAAAGACCTCCATGATTAGGTCCAGCCTTTGACCAGTCACCACTCTGTCAGCTACCCCACAGCACTAAGTGCTGCATCCAGCAATTTCTTGAACACCTTCAGGGATGGCAACTCCACAGGTTCCCTGGGCAGCCCATTCCAATGCTTAACAATCCTTCATGTGAAGAAATTGTTTCTGATGCCCACCTGAACCACCTCCTCTCTCCTCTTTGATGAGAAGCTGTTCTTCATTGTTTATTTAGAAAACTTAAGCATATGAATGTTTAATTGTGTATGTGTTATTAAAAGTTAACATAGGCTCTAAACAGTCTTTTTTTATAAGCACAAAACAGGCTTTGTAGTTTCTTTTGTGTATGTGTCTTTTCCTTGTAATATTGTTTCTGTGGTTATTTTAAGTGTAATCTCTGTCATCTGGAGAGCAGTGTTTTGCCTTCATGTAGTACAAGGGTGTTTAACATTGGAAATTTGGCAGTATGCATTCATAGTTCAGCTGGTTAGCATTTGTATGCTAAATGAGAAGGAAACTAATGAGGAAAACTCTGTTTCATTTAGGACTAATTGTGAGACTTTATTCTTCCTTAATTGATAACAAATTGTTTTGATGAATTTGAATTATAGAATTTAACTATCTGAAATGTGTCATTTTCTCTCCTGAAGAAAAAATAAAATACAAAAATATTAACAATCTACATCTTTGTCTCTTTCAGACAACCCCATGGTTTACTTTGCTTACAGCGGAAGTCATCTCTAGGTGCAATTTTGGCTCTTAGTTGCTGTGCTTTACAAGAGAGGTAACTGTTTTAAACTCAAAATATTTCCTGCAGTTCCTCAAATCTAGTAAATGTGCTAGTAATGATAGACTTAATGGTTGCTCTTTCTGCTGAAAGATGTGTGAAAGCAAATATTTCTGTCATTGCACGTCAACACTGCCTGTGAGTGGGTGTCATTCTATTTTTACACTGTGTAGCCAAATGAAACATGAGCATGGGGTGTTTAGATAATATGAATGCCAAATACCTGTCTATATTTGCTGTCTTTTTCTCCTTAAGTGCCTTTTTTCTCCTTTTTAAATGTTTTCAGATTTTCATGGATCTCAACAGTGCTAGCAGTGTTGTTTTGCGAGTCTTGACCCAAGCTACTAGCCAAGATACTGCAGTGCTGAAGCCAGCTGAGGAACAGCTGAAGCAGTGGGAGACACAGCCAGGTTTTTATTCAGTCTTGCTGGTAAGATACAGTGGAAAAGTGCTACTAAATAAACCTTGAATAATTTTGAGTACTGCTCTCTAGAATACAGTTTAACCATGATCTCTGAGAGAAGCCCTGAGTTGTTATGGTCCAGCCAGTGGTGTCCTTATGCTGAAGGATATGGTAGGTAGGATATGACAATGGTAGGCATTGTCATCACTGTGTCTCAAAGCAAGCTCTTTTCCCAGGCATTCAGAGGGTGGAAATCCAATCTCAAGCAGTATGATTGGGCTGTGGTGCCAGATCTTTTACTGGCCTGTTGTGAATTGCAGATGGTAGGAGGCCAAGAGGGCCCTTGTCAAAGGAATTGCCTTTCTACCTCAAGAGGCAGGGACCCTTTTATGTACCAAGGCAGTCTTCACCTTTTCTTTTTTGTGGAGGTGATGCTTTATGACCATTTTAATAGAAATTCCCTCATGCTTTCCTCATTGCACTGATGCCTTCCTGGAATTGCTTTCGTTTTTGTTAGTGGAGGGAGACTCCCAGGGAGATTAACTGACTTGGCTGTGGTTGTAAAATCCTACAGTGGGGAAGGTGAATACTTTTGAAAATACTGTGAGTGCTGGTGAAATAGGTGCATCAGTATGGTCAAAGTGATGACGACATAGTCAAAAAGTAAATGAAACTGTTTCAGCAAAGACACTTGAAAGTTCTCCAGTATCTATGCATATATTTATAATAGTCTTTAAAACACAGATAAAATACAGACAAACATCTGTCTTAAGTGTGCTACAACCTTTCTGCTATTTTTCTACAGTTTGCTAGTCTTGACGTTGATATAATTGTTGGCATGTAAGTCTGTTTACTTTCTAGCAATTGTAGCATGTTAGGATTTTTTGGGGGGTTGGTAATTACTTCTAGAAAGCTGTTATCAGTAATAGAAATAGATTTTGAGATAAAGTTATGTTTTGAATTCGTAGTGAAAATGAGGTCCCAGGTTTCTACAGTGCTGAGTTATTTGAAAGGTTTGTGTATAGGTCTGCAGGCATGGTGCCCGAAAGTAGCAGATGCTCTTAATGAGAATCCCTGCATTTTTCAGGTCCTTTCTTACTGGATTTCTAAAAGAAACGAATACAAGTGGTACACTCTTTCTGCAGAGTGCTGTATAGTAAGAACACTGAGCTCACACATACTTGCTCCCTGAAGGAGGGAGTAAATGTCTCTCCATCTTGAGAAGGATCCATCTGTTTGCAGTGGAAAACAGGAGGAGAGCTGCTGTTCAGAGTGGTACCTGTGTTGAGATTTGATAGCCTACCTTTATTTTAGTTTTTCTTGGCTGGTTAATTTTACATTACTATACAAAATAACTCCTTTGTGTTTGTTTGTATGTACATACAGATACATAAAAGCATATATAGATACATACATACACATGTATCTATCTATAGACATTAGCTTTTGGTAGAAGCTAATTTCCTGGAATAAGCATAGTCAAATTTGAGAATTGCAGTCCTACCAAGTCACTGTTTTACAAACAGTATTGGTAGACAGGATGGTTCTTGGCATATGACAAGATAATGAAAAAATAACCTGAAGACTGGATTCTGACTAAGGAATTATCCTGTATTCTGCAGTGCCATGGACTTCTGAGAGCTGTCACTGAAGAGTAATAATTGTCTGGTTTGAGTAATTATTACCCTTACATTTCCTGCTCTGCCTGACAAGATTAGCAATACATTTGCCTTATATGCTGGTTTTTTTTTTTTCAATAAATCAAAATTTGGGCTAGTGATAAACATTTTTTTAATCTCTAAAAATTTGTTCAACACACTCTTTCACTTGTCT
This sequence comes from Grantiella picta, assembly GCA_013397955.1. Taxonomy (NCBI): domain Eukaryota; kingdom Metazoa; phylum Chordata; class Aves; order Passeriformes; family Meliphagidae; genus Grantiella; species Grantiella picta. Next base: position 145,137 of record VZRM01001555.1, read on the forward strand.
GTGAAATGATGATTAAGGCATTTTATTTGTGTACACCCATATCACAGAGGTGTACTTCTGCCTATACTAGCCCATGTGTTGATACATTTCCTGTCTTGCTTGTGGTGTCTTGAGCAGTTTTTAACTTTTTTTTTTTTTTTAAACAGAACATCTTTACAAATCATAGCCTGGATGTGAATGTAAGATGGTTAGCTGTGCTGTACTTTAAAAATGGAATTGATCGCTACTGGAGACGGGTTGCACCACAGTAAGTTTTTTGGGGTCTTCCACTAACTGTCTAAAATTTGCTTTTTTATGATTGCCAGACTGGAAAAATCACAGATCCTGAGTTCATAGAAGTTCTTTTTAATTTATGGTGAAACTGACAAGGTGCTTCAGCTTCAGGACTCATTGATAAAACATTTTTTCTTTATATTGCCTTTTATGACTCCATTCGTGATTTACTTTTGAAAACTGAGTTAAGCTTTTTCATAGATAACAAGTTTTGAAGTGATGTAGTAAGTGTTACGACATTACCACCTGGATTTACTGACAGTGACAGAGAAAGGTAGTCAGTCTCTTGGACAGTGAGGGAGACATTTCATTTTGTTCAACCTGATTGGTATTGAAAAAGGGGAAAACATGGAAAAGAGGAAACATGGGAAAGAGGCAGCAGTTACTGTACTAAAAAGTGCTGGTCTTCATTTTTTTTTGTTCTGATAATGCACGACAAAAAGTTCTCCAAAGATGATGAAAAATAAAAGCAGTTTTCATGAATACCATATGATTTACTTAAAAATTACAGAAGTGCCATTTTAATATATAACACCTAGTATTATATATTTCTCCATGTTTTGTGTGAAGGACCTTTTTTTTTCCTTTGAAAACAGGTGTAATTTCAAGGGTTTCAATTACAGAACTCATAAATGCTTGCAAGTGTTTGGTCTCTCTGGAAGTGTTTAGGCTCTCTTAAATGCTAGTGATACAGGTGGGACATTACTGTCAGATTTAGGGTATTAGATGGAATTCTTGGTACAGTTTTTCTGGATCACAAATCTAAGTTAGTGTATAATACAAAGTATGATTCTCACTATTCATTGTTTGAGATAGATTAATATATTTTGTCTTACATTGTAAGCTTTTCCAAAGATCTACCAAAAGGGGGAAAAAGGATAAAATTCTGTATCCACAGCAAATTTTAAATAGTGTATTATTCCTCCATTATTGCGTAGAGCACTAGAGTATTTGCGAATTAGTATATAATTGCAAAACATCTGCAAGCATTTGGATTCTCTTTTTTGTGAAAGGACAATACCATCTTGTTAATGAAAGATGGCATCTATCTTTGATGTTTCTGGTTGATGAGATTCCGTTTAAGATACTGGTACTTAGCAAGCACTGTTGGTATAAGTGCTAAATTTAAACAAATATTGTTTCAATTTGTTAATATTTTAAGACACTATTAGCATTTCTGGTGAACAAAACATGGTTTATTTCCTGCACAACTAATGTTCAGAATTTTACTGTATGAGGTAAATATTAGATAACAGTCTTTCTGTATAGTTTTCCTGTAGTTTTAAATTAAATGTAATTTTAAAAATAAATTTTTCTTGGCTATTCTTAAAGATTCATTCGGTTAAACTATATTAAATTTCCAGTGCAACCCTATTTTTCCCCATTTCTATTTTTTCTGCCACTAATTTAATGCATTCAAAGTATAAAATAAATTTTAAAAATTGTTGGCTGCTGTTGAGAATTCCATGGAGTAAATGCATACTAAAATTTTACTGTGTCCATCTGTTTCCCCATTTCTATTTTTCTTTCTAAATTTCTTTGATGTGACATCTTGTCAGCACTCACCCAGATCCTGTTTCTCTTAGAATATGTTGAGGTCATTTTGAGAAATCCCAGTTTAAACTGTAAATTCCCAGTTGATTGTTTTGTAGACCAATCATACTTGGAATGTCATGATTTTTGAAGGCTTCGTTGTAGAGGCTGCATTTTTGTTGTCCTTGCAAAATTCCTGTCTTTGTCCTTTGAAAATTCTTTCATCTTGTGTCTCACTTCAGCAGCTGGCCCCTCTCCATCCATAGTAGTACATCAAAACATGTTTTCATCTATAGATCGGACTTAAAACAGTATTTTCCAGTGAGAGTGATTTTTGAAGATGAGCCTGTGAACGTTCTCCCTCCTGCTTTCCATACAGTTGAGGAGAATAGCCTAGAGTCATCATAGCCTCTTTTCAGGCGCCATTTAGCCTCTTATTTGAAATTTGTTGTCAGCCTTCTCAAGAGGTAGTCTCACAGGATGATTTTTTATGTGTTTTTATTTTATTCAGAAGTGATTAGTCTTGAATTCAAGAGTTGAGCATGTTTTTGATTTTACAGATAATTACCAGTTGGGGGTCGACCCGACTATAACACACATCTTCATAGAAGTATTGGTGTCATGTCACTTTATTTTCAGGAAGTAAGCATTATTATAGACAAAAAGCACTGTTTACTTGATACACTGGTACATATAATTGGACAAGAGTTTAAGTTCACGCCTTAATCTAACTCCCTAATTGGTTATTAACTTTTATCATGCTCTCTAAGCATTAGCTAAGATTCTGTCTAGGTAACTGCTTTATCTTGTTATGATAAATGTCTTTTATGATGCTCACATTCTTTGGTTCCTTACACTCTGCTATCTCCTGGGAAAGGCACCTTAGAGTCAGTCACACGGTTGAATTAAGCTTAAGAAACACATTCATATGGCTTCGTTCTGCAATCTAGGTTCCAACAATTACTTTTGTGTCCTGTCTCACGTGGACTTAATTCTCTTATTTGCGTACCATGTTAGCAACTTTAATAATACTTTTCAAATACATGTTTTTACATGAGTCGTAACTATAAATAACTCCTCATAATCCAGAAATCCAAATCTGAAGTATCAGACTGTTTTTAAAAAGCTCTAAAATAATTTTTAAAGTATTTGGATATGTATTTCCCCATGCCACAAACACAGAGAAAGATCAAAGTAACGTTGAACTTGCAAATTGTGAAAGGCTACCGCATTCGTAGATAGTACTGACAAGTTCATGCCTAGATGAAGTTGTTTTAATTTTTGGGCAGATATAGTTCAGTGCTGAAGGGAAATAACTTGCTGAGTGATACACATTCTTCCTAACTTCTCACCTGCCTGTAACTTTTTTATGAGGAATTGTGGAATTGGCTTTCTTGCAGTGCATGAAGGCAGGCTGAGGACCTTGGTGCTGGTCTGTGCCTCCGGCAGTGGCTGAGGGTGTCCCTGCTCTCCGGCAGATGTCACTGTCGTGTTATTTAAACAGCGAATTCCTCAACCCATGATCCTGCAAACCCTTGGGGTCCCTGTCATGCACTGCTGTGTGTCACTTACATCGACATTGATTTCCTAGATATTTTTGCATTACTGTTTTCTAGTTTTGCTTATCACAAGCTTCTGTATTTGAGGAATTCGTCCTCATGAATCTGTTTCTTTCTTTGTTGTGTCTGCAGTGGCAGAAGCTTAATTACAGCATTTTTATTTACAGTAAGTAATAAATTGAATTCTGCTGCTCTTAGACTGTGCATATGATAAGTTTAAAATAGGTATAATTATGGAAAATTAAGGAAAGGGGTCTTGTGAGCCCATGAACAAGCTAAATGAAGTAATATAGTAAAAACCTTTCTTTTTTTTCCTCTACAAACCAGGTTTTAGGTGCTTTCTCTTATTTCCCAAAGTGAGGTGTTATACAATCTGTATTTAATTTAGAATAGATCTTTAAATTGTATTAATACAATTTTAGAAAGCTCTTAGAGATCCTGTATGTGTGGAAATGATATACTGCATTTTTATATTAAAAAAAACCCACAAAAATTTATTTTCCTGAAGTGTCATCTTGTGGCTTCAGAATCATAATTGTTACCTGCAGAGAAACTTCTACTGTTGCAGAAGTCTTTGTGAATTTTACCCAAAATGTTTTTAGGCATAATTTGATTTTATGCAGAAAAAAAATCTTAAAGTCTAAGTTCTGATTTGAAAAACAAAAAAAAAAAAAAAAATTTGGGCTCCTGAATGCTGTAATTACCTTTGAAAATAAGACTTAGTGTACTGTTCTGAGTGACCAGTGACACAATGAATTCCCCCCCTTTGTACTCTACTTTGAATGATAACCTAGGAAATTGTGAGTATTTGTGTTTTGTGCAGGGGTGAGGGGAAAGTGAAAACTAGAATATTCTTGCAAATGTTTGATCTTATGGCAAATTCTGCCTCTGTTTTTTTATTAGTTTGTAATTAATATTTAGTTTTTGTCTAGATAAGTGTAAAAGCTATGCTTTAATAAGCTTTAGACATAATGTTAAACCTCAGTATATAAAACTCGCTGATAAATATCTGTGCCTGACGTCAGACAACAGGAGGTGGTTGTGTTTGTGTGTTTATACGTCTCAGTTTCCAGCCACTGGTCTTCATCGAGGTGTGATGTTTGAATGCGTACTTTTAAGTCCTTCCAATGGTAGGTGAAGCTGTTTCATCTAAACAGCTTTGGGTGCTAACTTGAGGGCTTCTTATGAAAAAACAGCTTTCTAGTGCTATCAGTAAATATAAAAAAATCAGAAAATACGGGTTTTTTTGTTTGGTTTGGTTTTTGTTTTGGGTTTTTTTTGTTTGGTTTGTTTGTTTTTGTTTTTGTTTTCCCTGATAGTATAACCTATAAATACCAACAAAGCATTTTTCAAAGCAGTTTGTAGTGTTTCCTACCTGGAAATTAAAATAAAATTGCATGAACCATATAAAGTCTAAGGTAATACAGGAATGATATCATACTGTAACTTGTAGTCTTAAACTGATAGAGGTCTTTTAAAATGAAGTATTAAGATACCACAAGGCTGCACTTGAACAAAAATTAACCTTTATGGCTTGGAATTTCCCCTGCTTACTATTCCCCCTGCATTTTATGGAAAATGTATGAATGTGCTTTTCACACAAAGATATAATTTCCAAAGGATCTGTACTTTTAAGTATAAATATATGATTTGCTTGTAGAAAAGGATTTGTAATAGAAAAGACTTACTGCTTTTACAAAAAGAGCTGTCATCTGATACAGTGCTTATTCTTAAAAAAGTCCTTATTCTGGACTTTTTTGGCCATTGTCCAGAAGTATACATGGGAAAATTCCTGTTCAAATCATCAATTCTGGCAGTAATAACGATATAATAATTGTTTAAGCACAATCAGTTTGTAATTTGTACAGTTTTACATTTTTTTCATTTTTTCACTATATGTCTGTGTATCTTACTTTGTGAGCTATCTCTTTTGCTGTTTATCTTTACAAAGGTCACCTCAGGTCTCAAAACCTGAAATTAAAACACCTCATAAGTATTTTTTTCACTGTTTTGTCTTTTTAAAGATACTTGAGATAGTGGAAGAACAAAGGATGTTGTTTTTTTAGCTCTTACAGTGTTTTTGATGGTTGCATAGGAATTAATAGTAATTTTTTAATTGAAAAGAAATAATATTTTAATAAATATATCCTGACAGTGCTCTTTCTGAAGAAGAAAAAACTACATTGCGTGCTGGACTTATCACCAACTTTAATGAGCCAGTGAATCAGGTTAGTGGTGATTGTTTATTACTCTCCCAAGAAACGATTGCATTGATATATAGCTTGGTTTCTTTCTTTACATAGTATTTAATTATAAAGTTGTAGTTTACATATTGCTTTTCAGAGAGATCTTGAAGTAAGATCTTTTACCGTAGATCATAATTAATTGAATTATGGAATCACTTTGGTTGGAGACAAAGTGTTTTGTCTCTGTGGTTTGTTTCTTTTGGTGTTGGCAGTGACAGTTTGTTGTCCCTCACTGTTTATGCGACCCTTTGGTGAAATGGTTCAGGGAATAGATGTAGCTCAAAAACTGACTTTCCCTGAGTGATTTTTGTTTTTTTGAGCTGTATCTGTTCTCTGATCTGACTCCCAGTGTGGCATACCAGTGGTGGCATAGCAGGAATGAGCTGTTGAGACTGCATTGCCCCTATGCAGTATTGCTGTCACATGTCTAGTTACAGCATTAGTGAATTTAAATAAGCCTAATAAAGCCTCGGTGTGTTAGTGTCTTTTCTTACATAAAGTGACTAATTATAAGCTGTGATTTGATTAGAATGAGAATTTATTATTATATTACCATAAAACTAATGTTAGGGGCACAGAACATGCCTGTACTAGATGAATCAATCTTCCTTGTGCTAACTTCTTCTCCATCATTTAAGTATAACATTCTGCAAGGAAGTGTTTGCTAATACTTTGAGCTACATCTTAAATAACTTTTTCAAGAGAATACAGAAATGATTTGCATAAGGTAAAGATTTAAAAGGTATTGCAAATAAACTTCTGTTGTACAGACAATGCAGTTTTAACTTTTCAGGATTTCTTGACAGGATTAATGTAATTTGTAGAATTAAAACAAATTATCAAAATAGGGTAATTTAATCTTTGTAGAAGACCATTGTGCAATGACAGTTTTGACTAGAATTAAAGTTTTCATTGCAAATGTAATTTTGTAAAAGCAAATATATAAAAAGTATTTTAAAATCTGTTCTGCAGGTATAGTTTCAATGTAAACAATATGACCAAATATTACTTGTTTCCCTATTTTAACAAAAAGGAACTATGAAATATGTAATGTTGAACTGTAAAGTATGTGTCATTTATGCTTCTGCTAGGTAGCATATAATTTATCAAATATTTAATTTTGAAGATTTCGTATTTTTTGCATATGTAAATAGATTAATTATAAAGTCCTAATATTCACTACACTTTTTGTAAAACAATTCGAACTTTTTATCAATAATTTTTCCTTCATTAGTATTTCATCAGTTTGCCTGGTAAGATAATAGCATAGCATGTTTTATAGTTAAAAATTACACGGCTGGTGAGCAGTTCTGCTGTTCTCAGACGGTAGTTGCAGTTGAGATTGGAGCCTTTTTAATGATGTTTTAAAGACTAGTGAATTAATGTTTTTGTATGTGTGTCTTTATGATATTTTTTTGGAATGCCATTTTCTAAGATGTGGAGAATTTTGTTTGTTTTTATGCTAGCAGTCTAAATAATTGCCTGAACAACTGTGTGCAGTATTGAAATATGTTTACAGAGTCAATCTCCCTTTCTTTCTCCTTATTCCCCAACCTGTGTTGTAGGTGTCCTGAGGTTTCCTTTCAGAGGAACCTTTCATTTAGTCCCCAGTCTGCTTGATATGTCTGAGTTTTGATATCCTGTGTTCCTGATAACTGCACTTTTCCAGTCACAGGTTGTTCATAACACAGTTGCTATCTGCTTGTGCTTTTTGCATCACTGAAGGCAGAAAAATTACGACTCTTGTATAGAAAAGAAAACAACACAAAAAAGTGAGAAATACACATAGTATGGAGATGTGATGACACAACTTGACTTCCAGAGGAGGTGAAGAAGAAAAAGAGAACATATCATTTGCTGAGAGCCTGATTTCCGTGCCCTCTGAAGATATTTACCATGTGGACGGGACACTGGAAAAAAATGCTCTTTCAAATGTATGACAGCAGATTCTCTTTTTATTTTCTCCACACTTAAAAAGCCAGTCCTTGAGATAAAAGTACTTTTGGCTTCTCTGGGAATTTGCTTGTTGTATCACATAGCATGGGGAGAGAAATTTATTTGCTCCCCCTGCCAGCTGACATAATTTGATCTGGTAATAAGTAACTCTTCCTTGTGAATGTTGACATCATTTTCCTGAAGCAATTCTTCTCCTTAAGCAGCATGATAGGAATTAATATTGCAGAAAACTTGATGGGGTTGTCAGACTCTAGATGAAATGGCTCAGGAAGCAGTAAAGAAGGGCATAGCTGTTCCCTCTTAGGCCTCTAAATGGCTAGGATTCCTTCTGGTAGCATAGGAAGGTGACTTCCTTCCCAGGCTGGAAGTGTGGTTGTGCTAGTGTGTTGAAAGAGAGAGAGTCTGCTTCACTAATCCAGTCAAGGACCTTTTCAGTTAGAATGGGATAAAAACAGGGAAAACAAGAATGTGAAATTTTTGGATATTTGAGGTGGGGTTTTGAGGTACCATATAAAAAATATTAAAGGAGGGTTTAGGGGAGGGGAGTTGCAGAGCAGCCAAGTGTGGAATGGTCAGAAAGAGGGCATAAGATGGACTGGACGTGTGTAAACCATGGGTGGCCTGTACCTGTGTCTGAACAAGCTTTGTGCCTGATGACCACTGCCTGTCCTGTGTTCTGAGTGCATCCCTTACCCACCTTGCTGTGTAATCTCACTCTGTTCATTGTGCACACGTGCTGCAAGGATGAGGTGCGAGGGGGATTTGGGCCCAGCAACCAAAGTCAGGTGGTAAGAGTGCTACAGGTGCCCCTGGCCTGTGGTGTGAAAATCTGGAGAGAGTCTCAGCTCCAGCTACTGGGTTTACGGACTGCAGTTTACGGACACATGTGCTTGGGTTGGGAATGGCTCTGTCTATAACTCAGGTAGAGCAGAATTAATGGTAATATGTATTCAGCAGTGTATGTTCATAGAAAGTGTTAAAAAAGATCACTATGTCAAAAGTAGATCCCAAATATTTGTTTCTTCTTTTATAGGATTTGTAGAATAAATACATTTACTGGTCTTTATAAAAAATTTAAACAATGTATCAAGTTTAATATTTTATGTAAATATTTGCTACAAACATAAAACAGAGTACTTTTTCTCCACATGTATTTGCATTCAGCAAACTTAAAAACAGCTTGAGAGAAAGCACACAAAAATCTAGCAATCCATACTAGTCCTTTTTGTTCAGGTTCTGTTTGGCTGTCGATCTCCTCATGATACATTTCCTAAATGCCCTTTGATTTTGTGGTGTCTTTTTTTACAGATAGCTACTCAGATCTCTGTATTAATTGCCAAAGTTGCCAGGGTGGACTGCCCAAGGCAATGGCCAGAACTTATACCCACCCTTGTAGAATCTGTGAAGGTGCAGGATGATCTTCAACAACACAGAGCACTACTTACCTTTTATCACGTTACAAAGACGCTGGCGTCTAAACGGCTTGCTGCAGATAGGAAGCTTTTCTATGATGTAAGTAATGTGATGCATTGTAGAGCATGGAAATACTGTATTGTACATGCTTGCTTCTTCCTGACCTTGGCTGGCAGGCCATTATTGACATGTCCAGGACTCTTAATGTCTGCTGCTGAAATAGAAGTGCTCTTAAGTTGTACGTGTATGTATACTGTGAAATAATTGGACATCAGTATCTAGGTGAAGTGTTTGAGATCTTAATTAATTTTGCATGCAGCTTGAAGGTTATTACCTTAATTTGTGTAAAGAAGCAGAGCTTCATCTACAGAACAACATCTGCTTATCAGCCTTTTCATGGTGTACAGATGATCTTGCTTTTCTAGGAATTTATGGGTTTTTTCAGAAGTGTGCTCTGGATTCATAATTCAGTATAGTCTTTAAAAAATACTGGGGTTTAGACTTCCATACTTTAGTTTTTTATCATCAGCAGGAATGTGTTTGAGGTTTTTTTGGGCCAACTCTTCAGGTTAATTAAAAGGCAGGATGTAAATGCGAATGCCAAATCTCCTCTCATGCAGCTTATATTCTTGACTGTAAAAATCCACTGATTAGATTTTTATCTAGCTTTGGTTGTAGGCTGTGCATCTTCAATGACATTTGGAACCCATTTGGGCAACAATGTAGTACAGTTTACAGAATTTAGTGAGTTAAACATTTTTTTCGAAACATGTTACATTTGAATTTTTTAAATTTTATTTTATTGCTTTGTGTTAGAGAAAAGAGTGAGCACAGAAAATGAAGACTGTTTATGGAGGTTTACCTATTTATCTAAGTAGGAAAAAAAATTCTGTCTATGTAATCAATACAGTGAAATTTTAACCATGAGGAGTCTGAGGCATTGAAGACTGATTTTTGTATATAGGACTTTTACTAACCTTTACTTAGTCAAAGCAATTAAATGAACAGGTCATGTGCTTTTGACTCACTGATGTGTAAGGTGTAGCTGCTTAAGTTAAGACTTCCTTAATTATGAAGCTGTCAAGTACATAACTGAGTGAGAATAGCTTTGTCTTCTGTTTGTAATTCAGATATCTTTATCAGTCAAGCACTGTCTGTGAACTGTGATGTGAATTAAGTTTGAGATTTTGTTCAGTTCTACCTGATTAGAAACTATTAGTCATTCTGTATTTTTAAAAAATTAAGGGGAAAAGTCAGTGTTAGCAGCTATCAACAAAGTAAAGTTAGTTTAGGTGTTGCTCAGTACTATTGCACCTGTGACTACTGTCTCCCGGAGCAAGCTCATTCAGACATTAACTAAACTGAAGACAGACAGTTTATCTCGTGGGAGAAGAGGTGATGAGGAAAGCTGATAATTTTTTGAAGCCTCATACCATATTATACACCAGCAGCTGTATTTACTGAAAATCAGGTAACAAAGAAGCCCTGAATAGTTTTCTTTAAGGTGAGAGTCACAGATGCAAGTAGTCAGGGAAACCATTAAGTCTATCATAACATCTTCAGATTAAGACATGGTATTTTTCTGGAAAACATCTTTGAAACAGTACAATGCAGTACAACAAATAAGCAAATTAAACATTGTTGCCCATGATACATACAAGAAGCTGGGTTAAATAATTTAATAGTCTATAGTGGCCTTTAAAATTTCGTGATTTTTTTTATGCTATAGAAAAAGTCAGGAAACAATATATTCAGGAAACAATATATATCTTGATCTTCCTTTTGCAGCTTACGTCAAGTATTTACAGCTTTGCATGTTCCTTGTGGAATCATCATACAGATACATTCCTACAGCAAATCTGTACAGGGGATGAAGCTGCAGCTGCAAATTCGCTGGAAAGGACCTTGTTGTCATTGAAAGGTAGTAATAGAGAATGATGTTAAGTATAAGGGGCCAAGCAACTTTCTTCACAGTGAATGAGTAGAACTTCTATGGTAAATAGTTCCCATTTTCCAACAAAGCCGTGCCCACTGGGAAAAACTGTATTCTTGGCTTTATTTTACCTGTACTGTTAGTAAGGCAGAAGGAGAGAGGGTAGTCTTGTTTCTCAGTATGTGGGAAACTGCGTTTCACTGTGCATGTGGAAAGAAGTCAATGTGTAGGAGGTTGGAAAATGGACATAATGGGGTGTTTTCTTACCAATGTTGTAATGTAGGCTTGCATGTCTTAAGCACTTAATTGAGGAAGCTGAGCTACAAGTTTCATTCTGTTTAGTTCACCTTATGTCCAGTGAAAAGCTAGCCTTAGCAGTCAGTTTATATTTTAGGTTGATGTTCAAAGGCTTATGAGTGGAGTAAATGCATACCCTGACTACTTTGCTGCATTGAACAACTGAGATTTTTGTATGCAATGCTTGCAATGTAGATAATACGTGTCCTGAATTGTTTGAGAAGACACAGCATGCAGCTTTTCTGGGTTACTGGCAGTGATAAACCTGAGAGAATTCACAAGTGGCTTACGGGTCTTACTTGACTGTACTTGGGTCTTATTCTAGTGCAGAGTCATTCAGGGGTTAAATACTTAGAGTTTTGTCAGAATTCTTCCTGATTGAGTAATTCTCAGAGTTTTCTACATTACTTTACGCAAGATGTATTTTACAGTAATTCCAGTATGGTTAATGTTAGGTATGGATGAGGCATCCAGGGACCTAAAATTACATGTATTTTTTAATGCAGCAAGTGGAACTGTAATTGTGTTCTGAAATTGTTGAAACAAGAGCTGATAGCTACACAAGTAATTTTTTTTTCCTAGTCCTTCGGAAACTAACAGTCCATGGCTTTGTAGAACCTCATTGGAATGCAGAGGTGATGGTAAGTGACGTGTCTGTTTCTAGTTCTAGATTAGAAATCTTTTGTGATGATTTCAAGTGTTGTTAGAGCTGTTTTTGAAGATCGTTGAAAGGCACACATTTGTATTATGCAAAGGAAGATCAAGCAACATTCTCTCAAAGTTGTCCTCCCATCAGTCATGAACCGTCAGATCCTAGATAGATTCTAAACATTATGACACTAACGGCATCATGTTTAAAAAAGAAAAAGTACCCCTTTCCAATTTATGCATCACACGATGGTCACAGTTGTTGCTTACTGAAAGGATGTCTTGCATGTGCTCTCTCCCTCCTGGTTGAAAGCATTTCCTTTAGTGATGACTGTGATGCCATACTTAGCCTATCACATTCTATTGATAAAATTTGTTTGATTGAGATAAAAGCCTGTGGTATGCAGCCCATGGAGAGGGTAGGGTCAGAGAAAAAAACCCAAGTACCTTCCTTAACCCCAAGTGCTGCCTGTTTTGCTGGAGGAATTGAGTACCTATGTCCTGCTCTAGGAAGTTGAGAACAGGGTTGAACTGGATAAGCATATCTTAAAGGATATGTCTATAGTTACCTATCCTTCCTTCTACTAGAGTTGCTATGCTGTTTGTGTGGTACTAATAACATAAGTTTGGATCATCTATGCAGTCTGCTTGCTAGCTGATTATTAGTTTCATGAGGAAATTGTTTGTCCAAAATAATCAGTTCAGCTAAAACTTATGAGGTCATGTCTAACTGGTAACACGTCTGAACTGACCTCAGTCTGACATAACTTTGTTATAATACAGTGCAGAATGAGATTCATCTTTAAAAGACACATTTGTTTTTCAGGGTTTTCTACATGCCGTATTTGAGCGGCTGAAACAGTTTCTGGAGTGTAGTAAGTAACTGAAAATTTTTCTTATTCATTGTTAAACATTAGAAGCTGAATGAAAATATACAAGCTAGTGCACCATCACTAATCATTTAGGTGCAAGGTATTTTTTTGTAAGTGTGAAGCTATTATTTCTTTAAATGCTGCTAAAACTGTCGAAGAATTCAATAAAAGTGTCTTTTTGTATCAGCAGACTAAAATCATAAAAAAATTGTATTTGGTGTCATAGTTCAACAATGTTTTTTATGAGATGTCTGACCTGAATAGTAAGAAAATTGAGTTATATGTAATTTTGATATTTTGATGAAGTGCTTTGGTTCGGGAGCCTGTTAATAGGTAAGAGGGCTGATCTGGGCTTTGAGCCTCATTTTTAGAAGAGATGGAAACTGCCACTATTTGCCATTTTTGCTATACTACAGTCAGGTTCCTTCAGGCTCTTCTTTCATTTTTGACAAGAAAGGTGCACAGTTTAAATAGAAGGAATTGAAGGCCATGCCGTATTGAAGTTTGGTGCTTATTACAGTCCCCTAGGGTATGAGGACTGTGGGGTTTCTGTATCCTAAGACAAGAACTGAGCTGAACCTTTCCATTTTTACTTTCCTAATCAGTAAGTTGTTTTGCAAAACCAGATACAACTGACTTAAAGGATTAATGTTTACATTTATGATATAATTTTTTATATAATTTTTTTCCTGTTTGCCTTCAATACGGCCCTTTTTGTTTTTTCTTTATGAAAGTATTATCCATTTTTTTTCCTAATACAGAATATTTTCTAGTGTCCATAATAAATTATTTTTTAAAGTGGAGTTTCTAGAAAAGCACATAATAGTATGCAGTAATGCTTTCATTAAAAGGACATGTTCATATTTTCAATGCATATTTATTTTTTGTATATACTAGTATTTGCTTGCATTATTTAAACAGCCATTTATAATTGAATTTTCTGTAATGATGTTGCAGTTGTAGCCTGATCAAGTCCAGTGAATTTCACTGCAGCTGAGAAAAATGGTTTAAGATTTTTAATTCCTAGTATTCATGACTGTGAATTTGACTTTAGATTTACTTTGCCCTAAAACTTTTTTCTGGCTGACAAAATCTCTTAACCACAGTAAAAATAAGTTATTTTCCAGTAGTAATTTTTTAAAACTTAGCTATCCAAAAAGAAAATGTAAGTCCGAAAAATGATAGTTGTTAAATGTCTGATTTACTAGGTAGAAGTATAAGAGCAGAAAGCCTATGCCGAGATCGTCTAGAAAAGACTATAATTCTGTTCACTAAAGTGGTAAGTAAAATCTCATTTTTAGTACTGTATAGTTTAGAGGAGCAGTCCAGAGACATATGTGCCTTAAAGTGAATACATTTCAGACCTTTCAAAGAAATGGAAGAAGGTCCTGCAACTTAAAACTTCTTTGTTATGAGATATATTTTTGAGGAAAAGGGTGTCTGCTTGTTCGTGCTGATGTAGGTTGCAGCAGTGAAGAACACATTTTCTTAGCTCAAACAAAATTAAGTGCATTCCATAAGTAAATTATTTAGCTAGGATTTGTTCAAAGAAGAGTTCTGAAAGTTTTGGTAAAACAGTGGTAAGGTATTGAGGATTAAAGAAGAGAGACTTTCCATCTTTTATGGGTAGCTCTATGCAATTTCTAAGGCTTTGTTAGTTCTGTGGAATTACTGTCTGCTTTAGTTAATCAAAAGAAAATGAACAAAATACTCTCTTGCCCTCTGAGACTTGTGTTGTGTAATATTTAGTTGTCAGCTGATTCTGTGTAACTGTTACATGCATATGGTATTGAAAGGTAATTTTAACACTGACACTTAATTTTAAATTATAAAACCTACAGGGTTCTGATTGTTTTCAAATTCTGTTTAGGGGCCGTGGGTGTATTTTAAATACATAGCGTAGTTATCAGAAATGGAAAGCACCAATCAACTTCACCGAAATTGAGCTGAAGATGCTCTGACACAACATTTTTGGTCTTTGTCATAGTACTTATATTGCAAATGTGCATCTTTTTTCACAGACCTGAAGAGAAAGGAAACTTGAATAATAGATAGTCTACCACCTGTAGAAATACAGATGGAAGAATTTAGTTTAAGGCATTTTTGCAGTCCTAAAGGAGATTAAAGGAGTCCAGCAGTGTATTTTAGACGAATCATTGGAAAAGCTGTTTAAGAAGCAAGTGCTTGTACTGCAGTGGTGGTGTTGGGGGGGAAGTTACGTATCTCATGCTGGTTTTTTTTTTTTTTCTTGCACTAATTGTAATAGGGTAGAATTGTCTGCTAAAATACTCACTGTTTTAAGTATGGCTGATACATTTTATTTACTACTAGCAAGCTGCTCCATTTAAAAATGGGTATTGTTCCTCATATTTAAAAAAAAGAGTAATTTTGAACCTAAATCATGAATTTTGGTGTTAAATTATGCGTCATTAACAATTGATACTGATATCTTCCTAATTTCCTGTCTGTGTTCAGTTTTCTATAATTTTATAAAAATTGGCACTTCTTTTTGATAACTAGTTTACTAAAGCACTTAGCAGTGCTTGCAACCAAAGTGTTTTGAGTTGTGATTTTCTGCTTCCTTTTTTTTAAGCTTTTGGACTTCCTGGATCAGCACCCTTTCTCATTCACTGCTTTGATTCAGAGATCACTGGAATTCTCTGTAAGCTATGTTTTCACAGAAGCCGGTGAAGGAGTTGTATTTGAGCAGTTTATTGTACAATGCATGAATCTTATTAAGATGATTGTCAAAAATTATGCATACAAGCCATCCAAAAATATTGAAGGTACTGCTACTATTTACTAAAATAATATTTTATGTCCTGAGAAACATTTTGCTAGCTATTCCCAGCAGTTTAACTTCTTTATTAATGTTTTAATAATTATTGAAATAACTCTCTGTATTGCTAATAGTTATTTTAATTTTTAAAGTATTAACGTATATAAATAATGGTGTGCCAAAGGAATTTTAAATGTAAAAGGAGCACAAATATCTTTTCTTTTTTGATTGTTTTAGTTTCCACTGAGTTAATTTTAAAGAGTATTGAGGTATAGAGTTTGGTTTATTTTCATCAACTAGTTTGTTGTATCTTTCCCATTGGATATGTTTGATAAAATGATGTATTTTCTGTAATTAACTAATACTAGTACAGTGAAATACAGAAACACAGTGGATTGGAGATGCAGTTGAATATAAAGAAGTTCATATGTTTTGCTTTGTAAGACTGTGTTTCATTTTGAAAATTCAAATGCTGCTTGTATATATGAATTAAAAAAATAGCTCAACCTTTCACTTTCGTTTTGCATGTGGCAGTGACTAGATAACACTTAGCATTCTGTTCATGAATTTGAAAAAAAATTCATAAACATGCTCGTATGTGTCAGAATAGATTACTTGCTTAAAAACCTGCTTACCACCTGAAAGTCAGTTAAAGTCTGCCATAAAAATACATTTTTCCTGTTTTTCTCAGAGGTTAAGAATTTTTTATTAATTGATTTCTTCCTAACTTTACTAGACTAGTTTTTGATCATTAAACTACTTAATTGTAATCTGAAATCTTCATGTTTTATTTCAGACAGCAGTCCTGAAACTCTTGAAGCACATAAGATAAAGACAGCTTTTTTCACATACCCAACATTAATGGAAATATGTAGAAGATTAGTCACTCATTATTTCCTTCTGACAAAGGAAGAATTGACCATGTGGGAAGAGGATCCAGAAAGCTTTAGTAAGGAATATGCTGTATAGCTGGTTGTAGTTTAATTAGATATTTGTGTAAGTGATTCATATCCACATTGTCTCTACAAATTGCCTGCTGCAACATTGGCCACTTGATTTCCTGCAGTCTTCTTACATGGGCAAAAAAATGTCTAAATTCCCTTTAGACATTGTTTTCGCAACAAGAGATTTCTCAGTAGTCTATAATACCCTCTTATCCAAACTTTGTTTGAACTGTAGTTGAAATAATACTTCTTTTCTTTTCTTTGTGAAATAATAGCTGTCGAAGAGACTGGAGGAGATTCTTGGAAGTACAGTCTCAGAGTAAGTGTTTCAATTTGAAAGAAGCCCAGTAAGCATTCCTGGATGTGATTCTTGAGAGTGTTGTAACCAAGGGAGATAATATTTCTAAAAAATTCCTTAAGTTTCTTTAGATTTAGTAAAGTTTAACTTTGTACTTTTATCAATGTTCAGACTTGTTGAAATAAATGGGAAACTACACTTTTCATATTTTAGGTGGGAGGGAAAAGGAGTTTGCTTCAGCATTTGGATTATGTAGCATCTGGTTAAAGCCAGTAGAGGTTGTCTCTTTTTTAAACTGATAACTGATGTAACCACTTATGAGTTTGTTAGTAAACATGACGAATGAAGGAAGTTCCAGATGCATCTTTATTAGTTAATTACATTCACTAATTAGTCATTATATTAGTTAATTTAGTTCAGATCAGAAATATGCTGTTATAGTGTTATCTCCCAACTGTGACTGCTGTGGTTTGCTTTGAAGAGAGATCTCAAAGTTTATTTGCTGGATTACTTTCATTCAAAAACTAAATAACCCAGCAGGGTGTATCTAGTGTGCTCCAGTTATAAAGGGGTGTTCAGTTCAAGTCAGTGACCTAGAGCCAATTCAAAAACAAGCTGTATGACACACCTGCAGGATGGTCACTGGCTGTGCAGCGCCAGCTCTTTCACTCCACAGAGTCATTGCTCTTCCACTGCCAAAATGGTTGATGTAGATGCAGCCATCAAATTCTTTCTAACGTTAAGCACAATGTGTACTGTGAAGAGTGGTATTTCCTATAATACTAATTTTGCTACAGTATATTGTTTCACATTATGACCTTCAGTGTGAGGTATTCAGCACTTAACATTCTAGCATAAAATGTATTTTAATTGCTTTTATTTTAATAGATTCTAAACCAGGTCTTTTAATTTTTCAGCCATGTACAGAAGTTCTTTTTATTGATATTTTTCATGAATATAATCAGACTCTAACCCCGGTTCTTTTAGAAATGGTTCACAGTCTACAAGGTAAGTTATTTAAAAATAAAATGTAGAATTCTTTACATTCACTCTTGTTAACTATTAAACAATTTTACCTTGTAATTTCAAATTTTTTATAGTGTGTTCTCTGCATTTTTGAAAGGACATGTTAGTATTTTGAAATTACTTCTAAACCTAAGGAAAATGCATTGTGTATCTAGGAGTAGGAAGTTCTAAAGTCTCTTTGCTTTTCATCATAACTGTTTCAGATGATTGACAAATGTTGTGGCCTTTCTAATTTCAGACTTTCTTGATAGTGATCCCCAGCTTAATGAATTCAGTAGGTTGTTTTTTGCCAGGAACTTCCTGTTCAAATGTTGCAAGGCAGCTCATGCTGCATCTGCCAAAATCTTGAGGGGAAAAAAGACTTCAAAAGAAAAAGTTTTAAGTTCAGCTGTCACTTTGGAGAATCTAGAGGACTTTCCAAATCTGAAGAATCTGCTTTAAAAATTAATGGATTTTCTGTACTAAGACTGAATTATTCATAGGTTGAGGAATGATTCATATTTTCTTTCTGTTTTACTTTATGATTCTTTGCCCCCAAACTAAGTCTTGTAATGGCCAGGAATGATAATAAGTGGGAGTGGCTTTTTTTTCCCTTGTCATTTCAAGGTCAGGTTGTTTCCTCAGGTTGTGTCTTAGTTGACTTACAATATTTTGTATTTGAGCTTATCAGAAAGCATCATTACATTCTATGAAAATGAAATTCTCATTTTCTGAGGGTGGTTTCTGACTTCACAGAATCCCTTCATAAAATACTTGGTGTACATAGGTTTTGGGATGGCTTATTATGCAGTGATATGGGCAGTAGTAAAAGGTTCATTACAATAGCATTGGCAGTTAATGTATTTTCCAAGAATTCCAAAAATGAGTTTATGTAACACTACAGTGCTAAAAGGTGTACTTTAACTTTTTTAACTCTCCTGAGGCCCTTAGCAGCTTTCTTTGGCACTTCAGGTTTTCAAATTGAGATTTACTGTAGAAGTACTAGATGATATGAACGATTCTTTACTTATATACACACTTATATAAAAAATAAGGGAACCAGGTTAGGACCATTTTGGATGTGGTACTATGTGGTTGACTGTCATCTACAGTTTGCAGGTTTTGAGTTTGTTCATTTAAAATATTTGCTTCTGACTTATGTGTATGTTGCTATTAAAAATGTTCAACTCCGAAGAATTCAAAAATAGGGTGTGAAAGCAGAGATTTGATTTCAGTATATTCACTGAATAAAGCATCAAAACTGAAATGACTGAACTTGTAAACAAAATAAAAGCAGTGAAAGTAGTTTTAATTCATGTCTTACTTACTTAAAGCATTTAAGTGCAAAGTTGCTTGCATTTCTTGTTTTAGTGACTTTTTTATTTATTTTAACTTTGGCTTGTAGGATCTACCAACACGGAAAATACCAATGCTATACTGATTAAAGACGCTGGTAAATTAAGTTTTACTTTATCTTTGAAGTAACAGAGCCACTTTTGTGTATGTGTTTGACTTCTTAAAAATTGCTTAAAGAATTGGCAAGATTTTTTTAAAGTTTTTTGGAAAGTGGGACCTAAACCTTAATTCTCCTTTCTGTTAATGTTGGTCTTCACTTTTGAAAATGTTTATGTAAAAATACTTTTTGGCTTTTTTCTGAAACAAGCAGTTAGAAAATCTCCATTACTCTCCTGTTCTTTTTGCTCTCTCAAGTAAATGACCTTCAGTGCAAGTTAACCATCCTTGATGATAGAATAAGAGCCTCGTTGTTCTTATGGCTTCTAGCTATTTTCAAAAGTCTAACCTTTCTTCTGTAGTGTCTTTCTTTTACTAATAATTTCCACCAGAGTTCCTTTCACCATGGTCCGATTAAGTTTTCTAAAGAAAGATATGCTTTAGTTTTGTTTTCTCTATTATGTTCAGGTTACCAAAATGTGGTTTTAATAGTAATTTAATCTGATTATTTAGTATAAAAAAGTTAACATTTAAGCAAACAGTAAGCATAACTATTGTTTTTCCCCAGTGTATAATGCGGTTGGACTGGCTGCTTATGAACTATTTGATAGTGTGGATTTTGATCAATGGTTTAAAAATCAACTATTAGCAGAACTACAGGTTTCTCATGACAGGTAAACACCTTGGTTTGTTGTGCCTTCATTTAAATTCAAACTGTTAATACAAATCTGATAAAATACTATGTCTAATAATTGCTGAGTTGAAAAATATTCAGCCTTTAAAACATGTCCACTAAATGCAGAGAGGGATGAAATGCATACAGGTAACTGATACAGTCACAAAAGTGACAGTGTTCTTGACAGTTTATGTTTAAATTACTGAGTGGTGGATAGTTCCAGGGTTCTGTAAAATTACGTTAACTCTGTCTTCTTGCACACATCAGAGTTGGCTAAACCTCAGGATAACCACCTTTGCTCGTTGAAAAGAAAGTATTTAGGCCTCCAGAGACTGGAGTTCTCTAGGCAGCAAAGTCCAACTGAAATCTGTGGAAATAGTCCCTGTAAAACTGTAGTTTAGCCAAAATAGTGATTTGTTTGTCTCTGTTAGTGTAAATATAAGCCCTCTGTAATTCTGTTTTGTTAATTTTGTCTGCTGCAATAAAGATGGGAAATAAGGATTTGGGTTGTTCTAAAGTGTGAATGATTGCAGGCTTGTTCTACATGAAGAGTTTTAAACAGTTCATCTGCTGTGGTGTTTTCTTCTCACCAAGGTCACCCTCACTTGGATGGCCTTCACATGAGTACCTCTTATTTAGCAGATATCATGGGGCATTTTGAACAATCGTTTTTGGCATATCAGTACACACTGAGCTGTCGCTCTTTGTAACTGTCTGGAAGACACTGTTCCTCCCTTTTCCTCAAATTCACTCTTTCCCCAGGGGAAGGACAGTGACCACTATTGTACATGCTAATCCTTCTCAGACGAGTTCAAATCAGCCTTTGACTCTAAATAAGTATGTCCTATTTTTCTCAACACAGTTACTGGCAGTGACCTGAATGTCCTTTGAAGACTGTTACTGTGTTTTTCTTATACATTTGCAATTCATCTTACCAGTGGCAATTGTTATCTGAAACATGAACTAATTTGTTTTCTTATACCCTTAGGAGCTAATATAAATTGTAAATTATTTTCCATAATGGTTGGTACTCAGCTCTTTTATTTTCAAATACTCTATTTACAAATAGAGTTCCGTTTCCTGTAGAGTGGAAGATCCTGTTAAAGTATTAAAATGCTTCTTTCCACTACAATATACTGTTTAAAAAATGAATTACTTACCTTTGCTTGTATAACCTATGTTAGTGTCAAATAATAATTGCCAAAGTTATTTACCCGGTGTCTCCCAATGTTTTTATTCTTTTTCTCATTATGTTATTTTTTTACTAAGATTTCGCTTACTATTTACAAGTGGCCAAGTACTTTGATGGTTAGGCTGAGTGTCAGAAGAGTAGGAAAAAATGAGAGATCTTGTATAAGATTGTTCATCTGCTGTTGTGCCCCACCTGCAGTAATCCAAATAAAGTTGCCATATCTTTGAGCACATGCTGGCTGTGGCATTGTTATGCTATTCACCCATACAGCATAAGGAAAACTGACAAGTTCTCTGTTGTTGATACAGTTGTATTACAGTCAGGAAGACACCGGATCTTACCATTTGGTGGGCATTTGCAATATCCTGGGATGAAATTCCTGTGGGGTAGAAGCTTGAAGTAGAAATTGTCCAAAAGTTTGAAGCCCTGTTTGCTTGAATTGCTTTTACTGCCTTTGTCATTGGAGACCACCTAGGCAGTAAGGGAAGGCAGTGTTAGTGATTTGACTGGAGTGCTGCTTTTACAGCTGCCCTGGTGATACCTATGCAGTTCAGATAAAGTGGGCTGAAGGCTGTGATTTGCTGTCCCACAGAATGTCCCATGGTGATTAGTATGCTTTATTCAAGAACTGTTTGTTTGGAAATGCAAACCTATATGTTGTCAGTAGTGAGTATGGAGTTTGCAGTGGTGTTTTCACTGTTTTTTCGTTACCTATTGATAGTAAACCCATCAACCAGGACCACAGCAGTAGAAGAAATATGGGATTAATAAAAAAAAAATCTTAAAGATTTTTAGAGTGCATTGTGAGATTTATCACTTGCCGTGATTCTTAGTTTTGTAGTCATTAGGGAGAAACTTCTCTATAATAGGAAAGTAGTTTACTGAACATTTTTTTTTCCCCCACAATAACTCATTTGTTAAGCAACATTTCCTGCTGAGAGAGAAAGTAAAATAGTTTTGACTTGAATATCTGATGCAATCCAGACTGCTTAAAGGTATTGCCTTATGACTATTGCAGCAGAAGCTGCCTTATTTTGGAATGTGATCTTTTTCTACTTTTCTCATTGAGATCCAGGCTTAGTCACAGGTGGACCTGTGCTTAGTCAGTGTGTGCTCTTTTTATAAAAGCTAATGTTCTGACCTGAGGTTTTTGCAGAAGCAGTGAATGCAGGAAAAGGACTTAAAAAATGAGTGCCTATGAGCAGAAGGTTTCCTAGAAACTTTATTATTAAAAAACAAATGCACAAAAAACCACCAAAAAAACCCCACCAAAACGACAGCAACAAAATAACCCAAGCAAAAAAAAAAAACCACAAACCAAAAAACTTGCAAAAGCCAACAAAAAACCCAACCCAGAAAAAAACCTCAACCCAGACAAAATCCAAACACATACCTACTCCAAAAAGTCTCAAAAACATGCTGTATTTTTTCTACTGTGGAGAGCGAGAGATGCAGGTAGGATGCATGTATTGAACAACAGATATCACCAGAGCTGAAAATCTTTGCTGTCAGCAGATGGTTATGCAGTAATATTTAAGACTTTTCTTTATGTCACAGTGGTTTGAAAAGTATCCAACTCCAGTCTCAAGAAAATCACTTAGTTTTTTTAATACTTAGATGTTTACAAGATTGAATGTGAGGTACAGGCCTTCTAAGAGTAGAAAAAGCAGTACCATCACAGTTTCTTGAACAAATCGAAAGTTGTGTCAATAAGGCAATGTCTTGTGTAAGTCATGCTTCAGCATGCATTATTCATGTTTCACTGCCACTCAGTAAACATCAGGCAACACTGGACCTCATTAGATTCGTGTTCCAGTGTAATGAACTGCTTTATATATGACATTTCCACAACTTTCATGTTCTCTGAAGATATTCTTTGTTTATAATCTCATAGTTATGGGAATGTTTAATAAAACACATTTATTAAATATAGAGAAACCTCAACAGCTTCAGTTTAAATGGCCTCTTGATGGTTTGCAAGGCAGCAATTCACCAAATGAAAAACACATTTATGATAACAAGATGTTGGTTAAAGGTCTCTAAGTATGGTTCATCTTTCTTAACTTTATACATCTTCAAGTTAAATGTATAATTCAGTGTTATTTGACCAGTGGAGAAAAACAGCAGCTTTTCTCAGTCATTTTTCTGGTTTGTTCTTCCCGTTGACTCTAAAGCTGTTTGATTTGTGCCCTTGTTGTGGCAGTAGTGCGAGATTAAGTTACATCAGTTCTTAGGATAGTTTTAGACTGATGAAGTCAACTCCTCTGCCAGTTGGTATAGTGCTGTCCTTAAGTTTGCATTTTTAAATTGTATCTGACTTAAAATTTTTGAGCGTAAACAATGTCAAGGGAATTGCTGGGAGCTGTGGTGAAAGCAGTAGACACCATGATTGCAGTAATAAATGTCACATTTATTTTTATTTTTTTAATTGGTGTGCTGTGTGCAGAATGAACTTTAGGGAGATATTTGAGATTCAGTCATTTAGGATGAAAATTATCTTTTTCAGACTAAACTGGTTTTTCCTGAGCCTTCTTGTGAAGATTTTAATGAAAAAAGTTTTTGCACTGAAGTTGATCTTGACAGACTAAATATTTTAATTATTTTGGGCAATAGCATTTTCATCATGATCCTTGGATTTCTTTTTCATCAAAGTATTCTATAACATCTAGTATAATGAGCTAATCAGTGCAATTTTTTTTCCTCCTACTTTTAAAGGTATAAACCAATACGCCGACGAGTAATATGGCTGATTGGACAGTGGATTTCTGTAAAATTCAAATCAGACCTGAGACCTATTTTATATGAAGCGATTTGTAATTTGCTTCAAGACCGTGACTTAGTGGTAAGTATAAATAACTGGTTTTTTGGATTACACATTTGTTGTAACCACAGATAAAATAGAAATACCTTACTTTGCATGAAGTTGATTGAGAATTTCATAACGTCATGCCTTAAAGTCTGTAGTGTCTTGCAAAAGAAAAACCATTGGGAGTATGTGGTGATGTTTAATTGTGGAGATAATTAAGTGACATTAAATGAGCCCTAAAGATGTTCAGTAAATGATGACTTCAGTGGGAAAATGAATTCAAAGAGCAACAATCTGTTTTTTATAAAGATGAAATTACTAGATGTCCTACAGTAATTTGTAAACAAATGGATACTTTGTGTAGATAGTACAGAGTTACTCTGTGACTAGTCTCTTCAGTATACAGCATTGATTGGGTGAGTTTGCAGATGACACCAAGTTGTCAAAAGTGTTGATCTGCAGGGCAGGAAGGCTCTGCAGAGGGATTTGGACAGGCTGAATCATGGCCTGAGGCCAATGGTGTGAGGTTCAACAAGGACAAATGCTGAGTCCTGCCCTTGGGTCACAACAACCCCAGGCAGTGCCACAGGCTGGGGCAGAGTGGCTGGAAAGTGCCCAGTGGAAAAGGACCTGGGGGTGCTGGTGACAGCAGCTGACCATGAGCCAGGGTGTGCCCAGGTGGCCAAGAAGGCCAATGGCATCCTGGTGCATATCAAAACTAGTGTGGCCATTGTTCCTTTGTACTGGGCACTGGTGAGGCCACACCTCAAATTCTGTATTCAATTCAGAAGGGACACTGAGGTGCTGGAGTGAGTCCAGAGAAGGGAATGGAGCTGGGGAAGGGTCTGGAGCACAAGTGCTGTGTGGAGTAGCTGAGGGAGCTGGGATGTTTAGTCTGGAGAAAAGGAGGCTCAGGGGAGACCCTACCACTCTCTACAACTGCCTGGAAGGAGGCTGTAGCTAGGTGGGGGTTGGTCTCCCCCACGGGCAGCCAGTGACAGGACGAGGAGAATTGGCTTCAAGCTGCACCAGGAGAGGTTCAGGTTGGACATGAGGAAAAATTTTTTCATTGAAAGACTTGACAAGCTTTGGAATAGGTGGAGTCACCTGGAAGTGTTTCAATAATTTGTGGATATGGCAGCTGGGGACATGGTTTACTGATGGTGTGCTGGTTTGACAGTTGGACTAGATGATCTTAAAGGTTTTTTTCATCTGTTATGATTCTGTGATTCTATGGTGATTTTGGCATTAAAGTTACTTGCTAGCAGAATATAGATAAATGGCATTGGTTGCTAAACTGCTTGAGTATAAATCTGTGGTTTTAAGCTGCAACATCAGTTTACCAGCCGATGAGATGGAGTTGAGAAGCTGGTTTTGCTATTGTTTATTTTGTTTTTATTTTTAAACAAGCAGGGCTGGCAACCCACAAAAAAACCAGTGAATTAACTTAGCTATTTTGGTAGGTACGTATTAGTAATTGTGAGCCATAACAATCATTTCTGTGATTCCTGACAGCTTTAGCAGAGCAGGTTGTGTTTTTGTGTCAACTGTTTTTATTTAATGCTTTCTAAGCATCTGAATGTCTACAGGAAGAAGAGTTTAACTTGCTGAGTTTATGTGATTCTGTTCTTCTTGGTTGACAGCAAGCCATGAGATAATTCCAAGTTAAACTCCTCTATTGCTAGAGTTTTTATCACAGTCTAGATGGTTATGTTCTTGTTTAATTCTTTGTTGTCCTTCCTGAAGGTTTTGCCTGGGTGGTTTTTTCAACTTCTACCACTTTAGCAGTGCCAAATAAAATATAAAGGGTACTAAAATGAAAGTGAATGAAAATGAACTAACTACCTTAGAGGATGATAGAACACAGAGAATTATTCAGTTGCTGAAACATCATCTGATTTGACATTGTCAGATACTGTGTGGGTAATCAAAATGTTTAATGGATGCATGCATGATGCTTCTTGACTTTTGTCTTTCAGGTCCGTATTGAGACAGCTACGACACTGAAGTTAAATATCCTTATTTGCAAAGCTTTTTGATTAGTTCCTAATTCTCAGTTACTGAAAAATAATCAGTTCTAAACTTAATACCAAATTCTTCACATTGTACTTTTTGAATATCCATGAAATATTTGCTCATTTGAGTCTTGGATCTTCCATCTGCAATCTATATTATTTTTCCTTAATGTTTGTTTACGTGTAGATGACTTTGAGTTCAGAACTGACCAGTTCTTACCAGTAAGAGCATTTATATATTCTGACGAGTAGATAAATCAATAGAGAAAAGCAGGAAGAAATAATTTTCATTTTCATTTTGAGCTACATTGTTTAGCAATTGATGGGTGTGCATGTTTGTGTTAAATGTTCAGTCTTCATTGACCAAAATATATACTCATACTGCTGCTGTTAAGGTTGCTAATGTGTAATATATAGATACACAGTTCAGAACCTTTTAGCATTATGGCTTCTATAACTTCATAGCAGTGTGTTTAATAGTCTGTATACTGGGCATTGCCAGACAGTAAGTTTCTTTACAATAAGAAAATAATAAAGCTGTATCTAATAAATACATCTCTACACCACTGTGGCTTTCCCACATGCGTGTTTCACACAGTACTTTCCAACCTGCTCCTTCCTAAAAATATTAAATACAAGTGCG
Source organism: Grantiella picta (assembly GCA_013397955.1). Lineage (NCBI taxonomy): Eukaryota > Metazoa > Chordata > Aves > Passeriformes > Meliphagidae > Grantiella > Grantiella picta. The sequence continues at coordinate 171,677 of VZRM01001555.1, forward strand.
TGGTTAAAGTAGTGCCTTAAAAAAGCAGACTGTCTTCTCCTGCATTTGTGTTCTTTACCGTAGTCATTACTGCAGTCATTAAGTAAACAGTGAAAAGAGATACACCAAAGCTTTATTTTGATTGCTCAAATTTAGCAATATTTTTTCTCATTTCTTTATGGACTACCATGTTAATTTCAACTCACCTGAAAACAAACAAAAATGTAGAGTGCATCTAGATTGTAAACACTGGAATTTTTTAAGATACCTTTTTCAGTTCAGTGTTTAAATTTTATCTACCAGCCCAAAAGGTGGAAGACCATACCTTTGCTTTGATTCTAACAAAGTGCTTCTTCTGGAGAGACAGCCTATTTTACCAGTGAAATTATTTTTACACTTATCAAAATATGCAAATGGTATGTGTTCAAGCAGATGATGTTTGAACTGTTATGTGAGAACATAACTGAATTTTTTTACCTTGCTTGGGCTGTGACTGGCTACTGTACTCTTTTCCAAATTAAAGAGTAATATTTTGCACAGTTTCTAAGTGTATTTCAAAGTTTATGGATGTCTTAGCGCTTTAAGCATACAGGAATATTACCAATTTGTGTCACTAGTTATATTTTTGATGGTCTAATCTGTAGTTCTTTATTATCCTTTTAGTACTTGGAGTCCATGTTTACACTGCTCTTCCAGTTACTTCAGGAAGTAACACAATGTGACACCAAAATGCATGTTCTTCACGTTCTGTCTTGTGTGATCGAAAGAGTCAATATGCAGGTATTTTTTTAATATATATTTCAGTGTTAGCTTTGTCCTAAGAACATAGAGGAGGACTTGGTGTGGAAGAAAAATGTCATCAATTAGTAGACCAGTTATTGTTGTCAGAGATGCCTGGACTGTTGGCATTACTTGGTCCTTTTTTCAATTCTCATTTATCTTTTGTGTAAAATGTTAACTTGCTTTTCTTAAGTTAGTGCCTATTTTTTGTGTTGGCTCAGCTTTTTAGAGTATAGAAGGATTTCCACATCTTGTGGCATTTCTGGCAATTTTCTTTTTTATTTGTGATTTATTCTAATTGTCTCATATCTGAACTAGTATTTTAATCAATATTGCATATTAAAAAAGACATTTTTGGGGAAAAATGCTTTGCACTCCTAGGGAGTGTGCAATTAAATTTGTAATTTCTTGTTGGTACTGATAAGGGTCAGAGTTGCATATACAGCACGCTCCATAATATCACAAAAGGCTTTGAATTCTCAGTACTTTAAAGTATGTGCTTCAGCTTTTACATAAAGAATTTGAAGATTGTTTTGCAGAATTTAATGAATAGATGACTGCTTTTGTCTCAGGTTTTGTTGTGGTGGGTTTGCCTTGTTTGGTTTTTTTTTCAGTATTATTGTATTAAGGACAGAGATAATGCATGTTTTTGAGTTTATCTCCTCTTTCTATAAGTAATCCTGTCGGAGAGCTAAATGAAACTTTTAAAATTGAACGTGTCGGAAAAGTCAACATAACAGCAGATTTCCTTGCAGTTTAGATCAGCTAGAGAAGCAGCATTAGAAACAAGTTGAGAAAGAACCCTCGAATATGTTTAGGTTAATTCCTAGTTAAATACTTTCGAAGACAAATAGATTAACCTTTTAGTATTGAAGAGTGTAATAGAAAAAAAATGTAGCCTAGGACAAATCTCTGGAAGTAATAGAGTCTAACTCCTGCTTCAGAGGTTATTCAGCTTTTTTTGTTTGTTTATTTTTTTGGGGTTTTCTTGGTTTTTTGTTTTATTGGAACTGTGTCTGGTCTTAAAGAATGCTGTTGTTTAGGAATCCTGTCCAAGTGAAGAATATATTAGTAGAAAAATATCTCTGCATATCAAGTTTAAATGTTTTCTGTCCCATTTACTACATAAGCCTGATTGCCACGCACAAATGTCACCATAAAAATAGTATGTTCTTTTCAAACTCGTCTGCAGTCACAAGTTACTTCAGTCATAGAGTAAAGAGTTAGATGTTTTAGAAAGATTTAAGCAAAATTTGTGTTTTTACTGCAACAAAGCAGCTCCTGTATTTTTCAAAAAGTGTACTTGGGATAAATTATTAGTCTTGTTTCACATATTAAGAAACCAGATTGTGTTTTGAACTTTAGATACGACCATACGTGGGATGTTTGGTTCAGTATTTACCACTCCTTTGGAAGCAGAGTGAGGAGCACAATATGCTACGATGTGCCATTCAAACTACCCTAATCCATCTTGTCCAGGTAAGGAATCGGAGTCACATAAATGTTGTCAGTATCTCCTACAGTTCTTTCTTGATGATAAAACAGTACATGATTATATTGCCTGCAGAATCTGTGCTATTAACTGTCTGCCTCCCTACTTTATCCAACCTCTGCTGTATCTCAGAGAAGATGTAGTAGCATAGCAAAGAACAAGAGAAGTTCTCCTAGGATGTAGGACAGTGTCTGTACCGAACAGATTTAACATACAGGCAGTCTTGAACTTGTGGAAATGCAGGATTTAGGAGGATGCTATTGTAGAGGTTAACAGCGGAGAGAAACAGACAAATACTATTATAAAAGAAGAAATAAAGACCCTTTAAAAAGTGCCGTAACTTTAAATGAAGAGGAAATACATTTTTATCATAAACAAATTGGGGAAATTCTTGTTTCTGTCCCCTGTGGAGCTTAAAAATACTGGTGTTTTTTTACAAAGGGTATATCTTTTGGTGGAGGTAGACACAAAGTGATGAGACAAATTTGTAGAGGAGTCTTTTTCTTTTAAGGCATGTTTGTTTAAGTAGATAAATCCACAAAAAAGTCACAACTTAGAAACATAAAATAATTTAAAATTTTCCGTTACCAAAATACAGGAATTATGCAAATTCAGCATTCCACTAGCCTCAGTTCTCTTAAGTAGTAATATTACAATATTTTGTAATGCTGTTCAGTAATTGGCAGCAGCTCCCAATTTACTCTGCATTGTTCACAAGTCTCATGGAGTATTTAAAAAACAAATCACTGTGATCAGTCTGTGAATCTTTGTGTAGCTATAAAAACAAACCCTTCTCCTAATTATTAGAATGTGTCAAATGGTTTCATAAATTACAAGAATCAAAGAGTAGATCTTTTCTTGATTTGTGAAACATGCAGCTTTTAGTCATTTGGTATTTGTTAAACTTGTGATTCTTCCAAGAAAGAGAATGCCCAGTGAATATTTTCAGGAATGTCTATTCTTTATCGTTTTTTCTTGCAGACTATTGATAAGTGAATTGTTTTCAAAAAACATAACCTTCTCAAGACATGTTGAGAGAAAGCTTAGGAATATCAGACTGTTTCATTGTTTTATGAAATGGATGGAAGTTCAACCTTTGATTTCTTGAATGCATGTAACAGCACTGTAGATCTTTTTCAGTGCTATTCTTGAAATGCATGATTTAAGGTCTTTGACATATTTTACACTTCTTATTTTTGTAGGGATTGGGAGCAGACAGCAAAAATCTCTATCCTTTTCTACTTCCAGTTATTCAACTAAGTACAGATGTTTCTCAGCCTCCACATGTCTATCTTCTGGAAGATGGTTTAGAGCTGTGGTGAGAATGTTTTCTATCTGTTTCTAATTTTAAAACAGCTATTTTTGTATCCCCAGAAGAAAAAATTGTAAAAAGCTTTGAATATTAAAATTTGTATGTTGTTGTTACCATACCTTGACGTCACTTATATAACACCTTTTCTCAGAAGACGGGAGGTTAGGAAATTAATAATAGAAACACAGCTAAAAAAAGCTGAGTGTGTAATTCATTTTCAGGTATTTGATAGTGAAGATACCTTTCTGTAGTGATAATGAACAGCAAGACAGAAAGTCTAGACTCACTATAATGTTACGTGCATGCTAAACTCATAATTCGGTGTGCTTGACTTCAGGAGAGCAGTGACCCAGTGGATCTCAGAGCTGGTTGCAGGAACAGATTACATGATTACAATGATAAAATGTAGAAGATACTTTCTAGATCTCAGACTATTTGGTGACTGAACATAAAACAAGAATGACACTCTGCTCATTTTATCACGAGCTTAATTTATTTGTTTCTGGTGCAGCTGATGCTATAGGAGGGGAAGACTGTTAACCTGCTTAACGAATTCAGCACGTACTTCTAAAGAATAGGAATACATAGAGTTTGTCTTAATTGTGAGGGATTCCTTTAAACTGAATTGTAATTGAGTGTTTGAAATACAAATACTTAATCTGCAAATGATATGTTCTATGTACCGCAAAACTGAGAGTTAACAGTGCTGGTGGCAGCAAGTCAAAGTGCAAGAGCGTCTCAGAATTTAGGAAAGGGGCCCTTTTCGTTTCAGTTTAAAGCTTCTATATTTTCTTAATACTGATCTTGAGGTTGCTCTTCTGATGTCTGTGCAGAAGAATGGTATTTTAAGATGCTATAGAGCATCAGAGAAATCTGGATGGAGCTGGCAGAGACCGTTAGGACTCTAATGGCTTCTTGAACCAAGAGCAGGAAAGCAACTAAGATATTTCATGTAACCAGACATATTCTTTAAATATGGTAATCCCATGTCTAAGATCTAGGAAAAAATTGGATTTGTTGCTATGCCTTTAAATGCAAGCTTAGTTTATAGCTACTGTCTTCAAACCTCAGGAATTTTAAATTGTTATAAACAATGTATGGTAATGCATCATTTCAAACAAAAAAAAAGTAAAGATGTGAGCTGGTCCATCACAGCTGCTCCTTTAAGGTATAGAACATGATGTGTGTTGTCCTTGCCTTGTAAATATCTCTCTCTTCCCACCTTCTCTGAGTTACCAGGCTGAGTGCTTAGACACTCTAGTGTCACTGTTGCATTGCAGAGCTTATGTTGTCTTCATAAAAAGACAGTAGGATGTTTTTCTTTTTTTCCTATCTTAGCAAGACCCATGCCTATACTGATGAATGTCTGGTAAGGACTGTTATTGTTCTTGAAGTATGCTTCTGGTAATTGTTACACATTGTTGATAATATAGATGGTTTCTGGAAGTTAAAATGTTTACATCTGTCAAAATAATTGCTCATTGCTTCTCACACATCATCTGAAAAATTTTGCTTAATCTGTTCTTAGGTTAGTGACGTTAGAGAACAGTCCATGTCTTACACCAGAACTCCTGAGAATATTTCAGAATATGTCTGCCCTTCTTGGTAAGTCTTTTACTGATAAAATTTCAGGGTTTTTTTCCTGCTGCTTGTTGTTCGTTCCCTAAGCATTGCTCCTGTGGCTGCAACTATTGAGGGCACTTGTAAAATGGTAACAAAAATTGAGGAACAGCTTTTTCTTGTCTGACTCTCATATTTTTAATATTTATGATCTGCTTACCTTAATTGTCTATTTTTAATAAATTGGAGCTGCTGTATGCAAAAGATGAGACAAATTTCAGTTTATCATTTCAGAGGTTGTTTTAAGAAGTTTCAGAAATTTAACACCGAATGTGCCAAGTATTATTGGTATTAAATGGAATACTTGCCTGTTCTGCCTCCAACCAGAATGACGTTATTGGCTTTTTCATTATTCAGTTAATACCAACATAGGATGTTTTCAAACTACCTAAATAAATCTATAAACATGTCGGTCAAGCACTGAAATTAAAAACTAGCAGTTCGTTGTCAAAACATAAACTTAATAATGAAAATTAGGATTCAGTGCTTAGGAGATAGTGGTATCTCAAGTGCTTTTGCTTCATAATTAAAGTATAAAAATTTGGTGGTTTAATTTTATTATGTTAATATGTTTGTGTTTAGATCTTCAGCTGTGCTTTTCTAGGTTGTGAAGCTAATATAGCAAATAGGTCAGTTTTTTTAGAGAAATGTATTCACAGAATTACAGAAATTAGCTTTTAAATTAATAATTGTTTTCAGCGCGACTAAAGGTTAGCAGAAGGTTACTTCATGGTAGGTAGGTGCAAGCTGATGTCTTCTGTTATTTCTCCTTTTATACAAGATCTCTAATGACAAAACTGCTCTGTTTAGTAATGGTTTGATAGTTAAATGCTCCAGAGATACCTCTAAAATTCTACAGCTGCTGAGTACTTAACTGTTGTCATCATCCATATGATGAAGGGTAAGACATACCCTTCTGTCTTCTAATTCTGTGTCAGTCAGAAACAGTAGCTGCCACAGGAAGCATCCACTGCCTGAATGGCTGTGATTTCCATACATTGTCACGCTGCTAAACTGCATGAGTTAAATTCAGAAATACTCTGTATTTGTGGCTTGTTTGTAATGCTACTGATATTTTTCTCCCCAGTAAGAGAGTCACCTTGTCTTAGTATTCTAACAAAAGGTGGAGGTATTCAGGAATATTCTGTACTTGTAAGAATTAATTTCTTGTATGAATGAATCTTGGAGAATAGTGATGCTCTCCTTTGGAAAAAAAATACATTCTCAAGAGCATGCTATTTGTTCTGAAAAATAAAACTGTATGATGCTGGTAGACCAAGTAGTACAGTTAAGCTGGGTGGGGTTTCCTTAGGGCGAACCTTCACATGTGCTTATGTCAAACTTTTTATCAGGGATGGGGGTGGGTGGCAAAAGCACAGCAGCTGATGTGTAATCATAAAGTGATTTTGTCATATGGGCTCCTGTACTACTTTACTTCCTGAGCATTTTTCTTAGAAACTTATTTTGAGTGTCATGTTCATCAAAAATTTTGATTGCTGTTGACCAATATGATGCACATTTTGTCGGAAAGTGGAAACCATTCTGGTATACTCTTCACCTGCAAATTCTATCTGTTCACATCAGGAGAATCCAACTGGACAGCCTCCACATAACAGAGCCATGATACTGTGATACTTAAATACAGCTGGAATTTTGGATTAGTGCTAACCTTTTTTTAAAACATGATAGTTAGAAAACCAGTACAATACTGCCATCTGCTACCTCTCAGGCAACTACTTCATTCAGGACGCTTGAAAAAGAGATTCTTCACTTAAATCAAGTGCAACAGTACAGTTAAAGGTGCAGCATCTTGCCAAAGAAAATGTATTGATGAGTGATGATCAACTGTGCCGGTTAATTAAATAACTGTTGAGTGTTAAATCTGCAGCAGAGTTTTTCCAGTATACCAGTAGCAGTATTCACCTGAAACTTCCAGCACTTAAAGTCAGACTCTTCCTATCCTACTTAGCATGGTGATGTAGCAGTCAGAACAAGGTATTTTAACTAGGAAAGCAAAATTGCAAAGTCATGTGTGCCTTAAGTGTCTGAGATAAGGCAAAAAAGTTAATCTCTCTAAGACTGGTTTTCAATTCAGGCTAAAGTCATCAAAGTAAAAGTCAAAGGACAGATAAGGTGAAGGGAAGTTTTGAATAGATAACTACCATGCTTATGTCTTTTGGAGCAGGGTGGAGAACTAGCAACAAGGTGCTCCAGAAAGTTAGTTCTTGAAAATACAGTGTAAGGAATATTAATCTTCTGACCTGTGTTTTCTGAATTTATTTTTACTGAATGGAACTACTATAATAGACAGGTAATGTAAGTATTTTTCTGGTGTGTTTATCTCCTATGTCATCATGTAAGTCATTCAGGAAAGATGTCAGAGGTGAACATGGATGAACTAGAGCTGGAAGGCAGGGAGGGAAGAATTCATATGTGAGATTTTTGGACTGAAAAGGGAAAAATATAGAGAAGTTTTTGATTTTCCTTTTTTAACTAATCTGAAAACAATGTGTAGTTCCTTTCCAGATAAAATTGTCCTTATGAAAAGAACTTTTTGTACCCATTTCAGGATATGGCTGCATTTAAAACAGGATGTCAGAGGAGTTATACAATTAGATTTGCCTTCAGGAGCAGAATGTTGCATTTGACATGAAGGCTTGATTTCACTTGCATAAGTGACTGACCTTCAAAGATTATAGTACTATCACTGATGTGCAATAATTATTCACAGCACAATTGTCATACTTGGTTTTTAGTTCAGCACTGCTGCTACTGTTTAAATTCTGTTGAAAGATAATTGCCCTACAGAGGGGTTGCAGAGTCTCCTTAAAGCATCTCTCGCAATACATTGAATAGTGTGGAATGGAGAAATACATAATTCTCTGAGGATGGCAGCCTTTCTGCACCAGGGCTGCTTAAAATGAGAGCTGAATCTGATACAATTTCAGGTTGAAAATATGGTCAAAATCTAGACATCCCTGTTCCAAGAAGTGTCAAGTTTAATGTGCATGTGCTGTCTTTGTAAAGGTAGAGGCAAAAACCAGGTTACTGGAACTGGACTAACTCTAAACCTCAAAGGAGCACATTAATTTATTCAGAAAAATGTGTGTTTGATTGAGAAATACCTGGCAAGAGAATTGATGTATGATGAGCTTTTAAATGTAGTTAGTTGAACATTAGATGTTTCTAGAAAGTTTTTCAAAACACTGAGCTGCAGATGAGTAGCAGAAGGTCTGTCATTTCCATTTCATCTGTCTTACCTTGTTTTTTCCTTTTGACCTGAAATACATTTTTTTATTGCCTATTATCAGTTATTACAGAACAGAAAGCTATGGGAAACTCAATAGTACTTCATGTTTATATGACCATTTATTTACAATTTGTCGACTTGCTTTAGTGTCTGAAACTTCAAATATGGTTGTATACAGTAAAAAAAAAAACAACCTACAAATGCAGACCTCTGAGAACACAATGTGTAACTCTAGTAATATGCTCCTAAAGCTGAATTCATAGGTATATTGGAATCTTTTGATGAGCATATTGGATTGATAGGTGATGTCTTTTCAGGCCAAGACACATAAATACTCAAAATAAATTATAACAAGACATGACCTATCTGAGTGCTGACATGTGAATCTGCTGATAAATGCAAAGCTGTCCTATGGCCATGTCAAATTGAGAGGAACATTAATGTTCTACCTAATGGGTAGGAAAAAAAGAAAAACAACTGAACCTCCCCAGAACTTTACAGATGTTATAACAGAACAGCGGGCATGGTCATGGTTTTCTGTTATCTGATACCTTTATTGATAGAAGTTTTTATATATAAATACCGCTAGGTGTAAGCCACACTTGCATACAGGCTGCTTTCATCTAAGCCATGAGGTCTTGGCTAGCTGCTGATATTAGTTTAATCTGGTAAAGGAATTTTATTTAAAACTCATATAAAAGTATTTTCTGGTTGCCTCTCCATGATTATTTTATTATATATTTTAATTAAAGGTTATGGCGCTGAGGTCCAATGCCTTTACCAAGAATAGTTTGTATCCCAAACCGGTTTAAATAAAATGTAGCCCTTTGAGGCTTTTTGTTCTTTTGCCTTGGGGACTTTCTGCACTAGTATCAACATCCATGTAAAACTTTGAAACCTTTAGTTTTGCTGTGAGTTCTGCTTATACATGTTCCAGAGTGATTTTTTTTTTTTTTTTAAAATTGAACAGTCTTACGGGTAGTGCCTGAAGATATATCTTTTTTCTCTTCAAGCTGCTGCTGTATATCATCGTCTGTGTGTATCTGTCTCTGGATGGTTGTGCTCTCCTTACCGAAATACTCAAGTTATGCCCTACAGCTCAGTGTGCTTCAGCTCAATGCCATTTGATGTGGCATCTGGGTCAGAAGAGCAGAACTGCAATCTTTATTTCATTCTTTCTGCTCAGCATTTGCTGATTCAATATGAGAGATCTTTTATCAGGAATTGCAAGTCTCTAAAGTGTGTGTTTCATTTATTCTGTTTTTAATATCTTTTTACCCCAGTATCACATCCAAAACCTGACTTCTCTTTGAGCTTTTTTTTTTTGTTGTTGTTAATTAGCACTGGCTTTTGAGGTCATAGGATTTCTTGTGCTTCCATTTGAGCACGAGAGCAGTTGTCATCCCACTTCTGTAACTGTCTCTTCAGGGAGAGAGAACCTGATTGGCATGGGATCTAAGATATTTTTTCTACTTGTTGATGTCTGGCACTGTAGGCTGTGAGAGGAAAAAGATTTCAAGAACCAAATCATTTTGGTTATGCTGCAGTTTGGTGTTCAGGTTCTGATTTGCGATTTCTGTTTTTTCCAGAGCTGAGTTCAGAAAACTTCAAAAATTGCTTTAAGATAATCAATGCTTATATTTTCTTGTCATCATCTGAATTTTTGCAGGTATGTTACTGTTATATAAAGGTCCATATTACCACCTCAGTTCCTTACTGGCAAACTGTTTTTTCTCTCATCTCAGAACATACCATACACACAAACATTTATACTCTTATTCATTTATGTGTATACAAGCATACTGTTCTGTTGTTAGCTCTTTATGGTGCACAGTGGACACTCAAATCAGATTTGAGATATATTGTTATGTAGAACTAATGCTTTGTAAAACTATTGATTTAGTAGTTTGTTATCAGAAAAGGTCCTCTGTTGGGTAACAATAGTTAACTCTTAATTATTCTAGCAGATTAGAATTATTAATATAGATTCAGCAAGAGCTGAACTAGAGATATTATGCTTTGTTGTCACACCTTAATTAGAAAATTCTTTGAGATTGATTGTTTAAAAACCCTGCAATGTTAAAAACTCAACAAAATGCTTGGATTAGATTTTAATTAGTTTAGGAATGATTAACATTTTAGCAGATAAGATCTTTGAAGAGAAGCTGGGTCTTTGGACATATGTAAACCCTAAAGAATTGAATTTTGAAATATATATAAATGTATAAGATGAGTTGCATAGTACCTTTTTCATTTATTTCAGATGTATGCTGCTGACTTATGCCGGTCATTTTGTGAGCTTTTGAAGGACATAACTACTGAAGGTCAAGTTCAAGTTTTAAAGGTGGAGTATAATGAAAATAATACCCAGATACTCAGCTCTGTACATGTAATGTTTTCAAGTAGAATGTAGAACTTGTAGAAGAAATCAATGCATTTAGCAGACCTTGACATTGCAGTAAGTGGTGGTTTAACTACTTATTTAAAGTCTGTCCCTGTTGTAGAGACCTAATGTGTCTAGAGAAAACTTTTCCAGTCTTTATTAAATGTTGTATGTACGTGGTCTCAATGAAATTCCTTTGTGTACCATGTTTGCATTTGTACCATGACAAAAGTTCAGTCTTAGTCTTTGGCATCAGTTGCTGTTGAAATGGCCAAAACTGCTGAAATAGAATTGCGAAAGGTTTTTTCAAAGTACCAGAAAGTTACATTTTCACACTGCCTTCAAATGCTATTGTGAAACTCATAAGCTTTTGAAATATTAACAATGATACTTTGAATGTGTCTTTTGAAGAATTTCAGGAAATACAGTTGGAGTATACATTGAAAGATACCTGAGTAGTAGCTGTAGTGTGCTGCTACTGCTTACGTTTCCAGTGGCTGCACTAACAGGGGGCTCTGTGTTTCTTATGGACACTTGGACTTGAATCTAAGTAATTGTAAATGCAATGAAGGATACAAATTGGATCCTACCTGTCTCTGGTGGGCCACACAACTGCTTGGATCCAGGACATTAAACAGCTGGAGAAGTTGATTGTTTTCCCTGTTTGTAGTTACTGCTATGAGGAACTTTAGAACTCTAGTTCTGGAGTATAAAATGTCAGTTCCAGTCTGTCAGTGATATTATTTAAGGTCTGTAGTTGGGCAAATGTTTTATGCAGCAGCTTTTAATCAGATTTCTAAAGCAGAATTATGCTACTAATACAGAATCATTTAGTCACTTGGGTGCCAGTATGGCCTTGCATTAGCTGCAAGATTTGTCTAGTATACTGGGAACACTTTCCTAGTATGCCCTCTTGATTCCATAGGAGTAACTGAGCTATAATCCTTGTAAATATTTTTAGAAAAAGTGTAAATTTTGTCAGGCTTCACAATGCTGACTTTTTAAGCAAAAAAAAAATGTAAGCATTGGGACAAGCATTGGGAACAGAAATACCCCGGGGTGTTCTCTGAAATAGTTTACCACGAACAGCATGGCTGAATTGAAAATAGACATCAGAACAGTAAATGTATTAATAAAGGTTGAAAAATACTAATTTGGACTGATAAGACAGTTTATTCCAATATTGCTGAGGCTTGATGTGACTTGGTTTTCTAATTATCTGACACAGACAGTAAAAGGTTTGAAAAGACTGTGCAAGGAACAAATGAGTTGGCCAAAACTTCCAGTACCTAGAAAGATGAATGGGGGAAAAGTTATGTTTACCTCTGTATATAATAAGCCTCTTTTATGCCTCTGCGTATTAATGGTCTGCAAAATTAAGAGGCATCGAAAAAGGTGAACTGCATAACATTTTTCTCAAGCAAAAAGAGTGTTAAATGAAACTAGTAGGAACAAGGTTCAAAAAGGAGAAAAAGTATTTAGGAGAGATTGGACAAGAGCACAGAAGAGTAGGTTCTTGTGGATATTCCTTGAGGTGGACGTAAATGGAGACTAAGAGTGTTTAAGTGAGGTACCTTTATGATACCTTTATGTGCTTTATACACATCAGTGTGTTTATACATGTGTGGTCTGCCTTCACCTGGAAGAAGAAGTGAGCAGCCCTTAGCCCATTATTCTCACAGCCTCTTCCCATTTCCGTCTTGGTACAAGGGGAGAGCGCAGACATCTGGGCAGAATAAAAACTGAAGAATGCAAGTTACTTCAGGGAGCAGCTCATGGGGGAAAAAGGGAGCTGAGAAACAAAGGGTAAAGAACTTAAACATTGAAAACCAGAGCAGGTTTCCAATGTGCTAGAATAGCACATCTGAGAGCACACCTGCAAAGAGCTGGTAGGTCCTAATCAGTGGTTTCACAAAAAAGTGGCAAGACAGAGCCATGGAAATAAGCCCTGAACTGCTGGTGCTTTGCCCTGCCAACCACCTCAGTCTGCTGCTTTTCCTGGAACCTTAATGAGGTACCTTCTTCCAAACCACCTCATCAACTTTGCTAGGGCCAGGGGGAGGCTCGTGAGGTGCGTGGCTAGGTGGGTTTCATTGGGATGTCAGCTTTCACCAGGTCCATTTATGCAGATCAGGTTTGCAGAATACTTTACTAGAATATAGTTCAGTAGTCTGGGGTTTGCTGGTATTTAATGGTAAACATCCTACGAGCACTTCATATGTGTACACCAGTACACATGGTTTTAAAGCTTCGGTTAAGATTTATGAATGCACTTTACTAATTGTCTAATTTGCTTTTTTCTTAAGGTTGTTGAAAATGTCCTAAAAGTAAACCCTGTGTTGGGTCCTCAAATGTTTCAACCCCTTCTGCCATCAGTATTCAGGGGCATTATAGATGGGGAGGTAAGAGTTATTATAACTACTCTCTTCTTTTCCATTTGAAAATCACAGTACCTTGCATTATCTGACCCAGCTTTTTCATATTGATGTTCCATTTTCTCTTGTTTTGAGAGCATCTGATCAATTTTTGACATCTATTTTAAAAGTTTGTAGAAGTAACACAGTAGCCCAAGATATAAACCAACATATGTGTCACTCGTTTTGTCATGTAGTGTTTAATAAAACAGTACAAATTTTATTTTGTTGTTCCATCATTCCTTCATTATTAATACTTTTGAGGGCTGTAATTCTATGCCTAGTTTAATGCTTGATAGAGATGTTGGAGTTTTTTTTTTTTGTTTGTTTGTTTTTTAAAGACACATACTATTCCTTTTTATCTGTACCTGGACCAGAGAAAAACAAACTGGACCAGGAGAAGATTGGCTTGACCTTCTTTTCCTAATTGGCGAATCTAATATGAAGAGCTGAAGGATGTGAGAATGCTTTGTGTGGATAGAGTCTTTAAGATTTTGCTGGCTTAGATGTCTTAACTTCTCCCTTTTCTCTCTTTATATTCAACAAACTTCCATATTGGATGAAAATGAGTAAAATCCAATATACTTTAACCTTTCACTTCTAGCAAGAATCAGTGGGTTGAATTCCTCAAGTTTTTTGACGTCTCCAATCAAAACCTTCACTTTTTTCCATTTGAAGACTTTCAAATATTAGTATTTGGCTCCTGTTATGGAGTTAAATAAGATTTCCAAATTTAAGCCATGTAATACTATGTAGCAAAGTACTTTTTCCTGTACGAAGAACAAAGATGAAGAGTGGATTGTTAAAAAATCTACTGATTTAAGACTAAAAAATTCATTATACCCTATTCAAAATGTATTAATCTAGGTTAGCATTTTCAGGTAAATGCTGGCATTTTTTCAATGTAGAGTTTTACACAAAACACAGTTATACTGTTGTATGCTGAATTTAATAGGAAACAATCCATAGATTCTTTTAAAAGTAATAACCAAAGATAATAAACTAATAAACTTATTACTGTATCCAGTTAATTTTGAGACATCTGTAGGTTAGTTATTGGCAAATGTACTATAGTTTCTATGTGAAAAAAATAACTTCAGAAATACTTAGTGTTCTTAACGTTACTGAAGTTATAAGCAGCAATTTGGAACCATAACCAACTTCAAAAGTAATTTTTTAACAGTACGGTAAACTGTTAGTTCCTTAAGATACAGATGCTAAAATTTAAAGTAAAACTACCTTGCAAGTTGTCTTGGCTGTTTGGAGGAAATAGAATTTGAAATTGGCATTGTTTTCGTATTTTTCATATTGTAAGAACTGAGAACTCTCGTAAAGATTACTCATTCAGTCTTCTGTTGCTTGAGACTCTTAAATTGCAATTTATAATTTAAACATTAGTAAAAGACATAAGGGATGCATACAAGTATTTTCCATGTATTGCTGCTCTGTGTGTCAAATGTCTTTCTTTTAGTTAAACTAAGCAGCTTTCGTTGTGGTTTATTTTTGTTTCAGAGATACCCAGTGGTGATGTCTACTTATCTGGGGATCATGGGTAGAGTTCTGTTACAAAATGCAAGGTTTTTTTCATTACTTTTGGGCCAGATGGCATGTGAATTGGGTCAGGAGGTAAGGTTTATTGTCCTTTTTTTTGTCTTTTTGGGTTTTTTGTATCTTGGTATTTCAGTAGTATTACATAGGGAAGCCTTGCTTTCTTTTGACCTGAAGAAGCTTCTCTCTCTGTTATCCATGCTTGTTTCTGCCCAGTTCACCTTGAAAAGGGGCTCTTCATCCTCCTTTTGAACACCCTGTAACAACTTTTACATGTTCCCATAATTACTTAAAACATCCCATTAAATTTTTTGTACAGTCCCTAAAGTCTCTTCCTGCTGCATCCCACAATTGGCCATGTAAACCCCCTTAGTTCACATGCGATTGTAGGATGAGAATTTCTTTGCCTGTGCCATCTTGATGGGTCCTGAAGGATGGAGAATGTTCTAATCATTCTCCCCTGAGTTTCTAGAGAGTCGGGTTCAGTGTGCTACAGTTTCACTGGTGAGTCTACTGAGGTTCTTTTGCTCCAAGTGTTCTATCTTTAAGTGAAATTTTAGTACTTTTCTTTTCTAGGGTATAATGCAGTTTTCAAACAGATAAAGACAAGTTTTTTGGGGGATTTTTTGGGTTTGTTTTTTTTTTTTTGTTTTCTTTGGGTTTTTTTTTGGTCACCCATGTAGGTAAAACAGAGCAAGTCCATGTGCTTTGTATTAGACAGGGGAAAACTGTTTGAATAATTCACTGTTCTGAATTAGCTCCCTCTCCATAAATGAAATGCATGTCAAATGTCTAGGTTACAACTAATGGTATGGAGGGTTCAGGGCCTGGAAGCATTGTCAAGGAAAACTTTAAAAATACCTGTTGCTTGCTACTTCTGTCAGGTATACAACTTTATAGAGTCTTTCCAATGCTAAATAATGATTCAGTTGGTAGAAAAATTAAAATAAGCTATTTTCTA
Organism: Grantiella picta; assembly: GCA_013397955.1. Classification (NCBI taxonomy): domain Eukaryota; kingdom Metazoa; phylum Chordata; class Aves; order Passeriformes; family Meliphagidae; genus Grantiella; species Grantiella picta. Next base: position 187,416 of record VZRM01001555.1, read on the forward strand.
AACATGCTGATGTACTCATAACTGAAAAGGAACGTTGTGTTTCTCATTGCAGTTGGACCAAGTTCTTGGTAACATGATTGAAATGTGGGTTGATCGGATGGATAACATCACTCAGCCAGAAAGAAGAAAACTTTCTGCTTTGGCGTTGCTTTCTCTTCTGCCATCATTGAATAGGTAAGCAAATGTACAGTGCTTTAAATAAGAATGCTTCAAAGGCCCTTGGAATGGTTTTTAAAGTATTTCACAATTCTGCAGCTAAATATTTCAATACAAGTAGCTTTGTTTACTCGTGGTTTTTTTTTCCCAAGAAAAAGTTAAAAAGATGGAATTTCCATGCTACATTATATTAACTTACTTGGTTTCATAGCATTATAGAAACCCTTCTTCTTTTTCATGGTAAATGTCATTTAGTAAAAGTGAGGAACCAGCACTGTGGGTTTTATAGTTGATTCTCATACTAACATGGACCTATCTGCTTCTCTCATCTGTGATTAAGTAGTTGCTTTAGTTGGCATGTTAGTATTTTAGCTCTCATCCATGGAACAATGTTCAGTTTTCTTTCCTGTTGTAGGTGATCTGATGTTTCATTCTGTTTTTCCTCTTTATGACATTAAATGGAAGAGTTGCTGTGAAAGAGTGGGAAAGAGTTTTTGCACTATAGATTCTACAGCAGGCAGATTTTACTATTGTCCTTTCAGTAGCCATCATCATTGCTGGATATACACAGAAAATTAAAGTTTTAAATGAAAATGCTGAATACACTGACTTCTAAGTTGTCATTACTAGAATTCATGTATGACACATTTAGGAGAGAGTTCAGTCCATAGTTACCGTCCGATTATTCTAATCTGACATTTGGGAAGACAAAACTCCATGAGTTTACATTTAGTCTGCTGGGTTTCCTGAACAGTCTTAAGTTTTCTCTATTGGAAATTTAGATGTTGCTCCCAAATCTTAATGTTTTGTTAGGATATGTAGAATATGCAGTATCTGTCAAAGCTGTGTAATATGTAGTCACTACCTAAAAAAAAAAAAATCAGGGAACACTTAACATGAAACTTAGAGGCTTTATTGCTTTTTATATGCACAGAAGTTTTCATTTTTTTGTCAGATAGATAATCAGGATAACCATCTAGCTAAAGGTGAGCCAAGCAGCTGCTTTATGAGAGGTTTTTTTCCCAGTAAATGTAACAGTATTGTGTTGTTTATAAGTATATTTGAAATGTTTTTAAAGAGGTGTTAGCTACAATTTAAGGTGCTGAACTACATCTGTCTTCCTCTGAAGTTTATTTTAAAAAGAGGAAGAAAAAAAAAAGAAATTCCTTTAGAAAACCATGTTATTTTGAACTGCCTTCAGCTGCTCCAGATTTCCTGCTGTAAAAGCCAATTATTTCTGGCAGTCCTTAACATAATAAAACCTTCTGCAAGTGACAGCTTTATTCTTCAGTTACTCAAATGGTTTAAGAAAGCTGCTTCTCAAATAAAAAGTGTCTCTTTAATGGACATATTTATCTCAAAGCTATGAAAATTTCACTTACACACTTGACAGATTGCCAAACATAGGGCCTTCAGACAGAATGTGTGAAATTGATTCTGTCAATTGATTGTTTCTTTTACTAGAACAATGTGAGTCACTCTGGTTTCGCCATGTCACAGGGATCTACGCATGCTTGCTGCCTCCTGGATCTAAAATTTCTGTTAAAAATAAGTTTTCTAAAGCAAGTGTCTTGTGCAAGTCCATTAGCACAGTTGAAGCAAAAATGTTTTAAATATACAGTAATTAATCAAAAGGTTTTGATTAATGTAAGCATTTCCAAGAAAAGCTAAAGCAATTTTTCCTGTTGGAATGCCTCACTGACCAGGTTCCTGATTAGATTTTACATTGGATATCCACGGTCGGTTGAAGATTTCTCAGCTGCAGAGGCAGAAAAGTATTTTTGTCTTCTGAGGATTGGTTGGTGGGCTGTCTTGGGGAGTCCAAGGTATGGGTGAGATTCCTCCCTCAGCTTGCTGCTGTATGATGGTCAGGATTGGTAACACTGGCAAGCTCAGATTTTCAAGGCTCTGCTTTAAGGAAAACAGGCATCTGTGCTGTGTCTGGCACTTTCTGAGCATTTTTCTCCTTTTGCCTGTTTCTTCCTGTAGCCTGTAGCTGAAGCACTTGTTTATTTTAGAGAGGAAAGAGGGAGTAGACAAAAATGGTGGGGGAAAAATGAAGATATGGATTCTCATTCTTCCCTTAGAGTTTTTTATGGTTAAAATGTTGAGGAAAGTATTAAACAGTGACCTTTTTTATTCTCTCTCCAAACTACAGTAATACTTCATGGATTTTAGGTATTTGTGTAGTTAGTGATCATGTTTATAATTACAAGTATGTGGAACTTGATACTGCCTGCATTTTAGGGGAAGGTAAAACTTCCATCATTATTAATTTAAAATCAGTGTGACACAAATAATTTTCTGTTTCAAGTATAGCATCTTTGACAGTGTCATGAGTGAAGGATTTCAGATTAGATAAAACAGGTTTCACTGCAGAGCAGTTGTTCACAGTGGCTCTTGGGCCAACTAGTTTGACTAAGCAGATTATAAAGTGACTAATTATTAGCCACACTGTAATTGTCTTGTCTAGGCAATACCATCCAGAAGTAGATGCAATGGCATGCTTTTGGTACCAACAGTATGCTGCATTTTAGTCATGTGTGCATGTCCTTCAATCTAGCATCCTGTTTATCTTCCCACAGCTGCACATCGTGTTAGTGGTTAGAAACACATATTAAAAGAGAAACAATGACTGCTGCTTTCTTGATTAATGTGTTGCAGCACCTTTTCATAGAGGAGCAATTTCCTGGTATTACTTAGGGGTTTGCCCAAATTAAAACTTAAAATTGTCTGCATTTGCTGTCTAAGTGTGGTCAGTCAGTGTTAGTTTTTGGGAGGGCAGGGATTGTTTGTTTGGTTGGGGTTTTTTGTGTTTGACAGGTATATGCATTGGCAATATTTTCCATGTTTTATATTCTTACTGCCTGTCACTCATACCCATCCATGTGCATTTTCATTCATTTGTTAAAAAACCTTACTATTTAATAAAATAGGTTAAAGACCTTTTGTCTTTAAATTGTTGTGTATAACAGGGTCCAGTAACATGATTCAGGCAGTAAGGATGCACTTGTGGAGTTACAGTATCTCCATATTTAGTACATGAGGAAAAGTATGGATAGACACAGTAGCTGTAACTGGGAGGGTTGTTTGAAAAACACCAAAGAACTTGAAGTTTCTTGGAGGAAAATTGTATCTGAACTAGTGTGATACATGAGATGTGACAGCAACCTGGGTGAGTAAATTCGCAAATGTCGTGATTTCCTGGTTTAGTTCAGTCATATTCCAGCTTGTTTACAATCTTAATGGCTTGTTTGTGAGCACACAGCTTCAAGAGTACTCTTCAAGATTGAGTTGAGTTTTATTAGATGTGCCCTTAGTCTCTAAAATAATGCAAAGTGAATATGGTCAGTAGCAGTATTCTACCTTTTATTTATTGTGGAAAAGGTGTGGGCCACCACCACTATCGAGGCTTCTGCATTTTGAGATCTTCAGCATCCTTTGTAGTTTCTGATGCCCAAGTGGCTCAAATTTTACTATGTCCCCTTCTCCTATGTAGATACATAGATTCAGAAGTACTTAGCTTGCTTACTATACTTCAGTGTCAATTAGTATCATGTCAGTATTACTGTGTTTTGGAATGTCCTCCTTTGGTGATATTGAAAGCTTTTAATGATTTATTAAGCAAAGTAGATATCTTTTTTTATTCCTACAGTTATTCTCTGTGTATTTTAGTGGAACACAACACTGAAAGATGCTTAAGAGTGATAGGAACATTTATTCTGTAATAAAGAAATGGAAACATGTTTTGGAAAGATTATAGTGTCAGTGATCAGCCTAGTTTGGTGTGCTACCTAACTGTGCCCATGGTATCATTTGACACAATATTGAAAGCTGAGCACTCCCCATTTGCAGGTGAGTGTTATTTCCACTGTGTCACTCTTGAATGGGTCATGCCAAGTTTGCTTTCACTCAAAGTCAATGTTTTCCAAAACAGGCCACTAATTTTTTCGTCCTTGAGGATGGGCTCATTTTTGGTGGACCTACCTGTGTAGAGTGGTACCACTCTAAAGTCTCCCACCACTCTAGGAAACTGCTTAAAATACAAAGTATTTTAATTTATCTTACTTTATTTTAATTTGTGGTACGTGAGTAGTGGCAGTTTTCATTTTACCCCTTTGAGTCAAATGTGGGGAAAGGGTTAAGAGGTTCTTCAGGTTTCTAATCATTATGTAAATGAATGTCTGCTTTTTCTCATTGTGTATCAAGTGTATGTCAGCCACTATGAGTTCTGCCAGCTAGATAATTGGCATTTTGTGAGTGTAAGTACTTACAGTATGCAATTATAAATCTTCATTAGGTTATTATGGAGTTTTGCCCCTGTCATTTGTTAAAATTACTTAGTTAGAAATTTTAGTTTTCCTCTCAAAAAGTTGTCTATATGTAATGTTAGTAAATGGCAAGAAAGTGCCTAATAAAATGTCATGTTCTCCTCAGGATAGTTATGTCCTCATTTATAAAGTCAGAATTTCTTACAGAACTACTTGTACATCCTCCTTTCTTTATAGGGATGATACTCTGAAGCTATTTTATCTTCCCCTCCATTTTTTTAATCCCTCTAGTTAAAAGTATGCTCACCCACGCCTCTAATAGACTATCAGCATTTAAAGGAGCTCTTTAAATTACGATTTTGCAGTTGTCATCAGTGTTTGGCCTTGGATTTATTTAGCTTGCCTTACAGGTAACAGTGCAATTTTAATGATAAGAGGGAAAAAATGTGGCTTTGGTCTTAGTCTGACTATCAGAGTCTGCATAATTCAGAAGGTTACACGAAGCACTGCCAACTTCCTTAATTGCATGTCACATTATGGAATTGGTGAAAGGATGCACTCATTAAACTTTTCTTGTTCACCGTCTCCATCAATTTTTCTTCTACACTTGATTGTTAGTATGGACTGGTCAGGAGCATATCATCTTTTCCCCTAAGACATTTAAGTCTTGATTGCAAGGAAAAATGTACCAAGTGATGGCAAGGAATTATGTCACTAATTGCAGCTAAACTGCTGCAAAGAAATAAGCTGCAATCACAACGGTTTGGTTGCTGCAACTAGCTTGTTTTTTGTTTTTTTTTTTTTTTTAAAGAATTTTGGAAGTCTTTCTTAAAACTATTCTACATATGATTTATCCTAAAATTTATCATTTTAGTTATATAAAAGACAGCAAAAGATAACACACTAACTAGCACACTAACTAGCTTTCTTCAAACTCTTTGCAGTGTATGGTTTATATGTTTGCAAATTAGATATTGAATAAGTAGTGACTGAAGTATAGCATATGACTAAAAATGGTGAAAGTCACACAGCTGTAACAAACTTAAACCCTAAAACTTAGATTTACAGCTGTTTTTGCAGCTGGGTTTGTTCTGAGCTGCTTTGGTACATCTGCTTATCTGTCTGTGCTATACTCTGTGAAATTTGAGATTGCCAAGGGAGTAGCTGAGATTTTTTCAGTGACTTTCAGTGCCAGACTATTATGATAAGATGCCAGAAGTGATTAACACCACAATCCATGTCTACAAGAACTTCTGCAAAGAAGTACTGTCTTGAAAAATAATGTTTCATATTCAAACAATTAATGAGAAAGGGTTTAAAACAAAACATGAGGTTTTGTTATTAATAACATGCCTAAATATAAAGAATACTTGCATTTTTAAGAAACGGTTTTTGTATTTTGTATGTGGGGATTCTCTGTAGTAGTTTTTAGGAACTGTTGAAGTTTTCTACTTTGGTTAAATATTTGGAGCTATCAGTTGCTAATGCCAAGTGTATGCCCATCTTGTCTCCTAAACTAGCAGGCAGAGTATGTTTTTTGCAATTGGGTTTAGTTTTGATGAAATTTCTAGAAGTTGAAATCTGGGAAGTTACTTTGAGTTCTTTGGACCTTTTGGTTTGAACTGCATTCATATTGAGTACATAACTGCTTTTATAGTTTTAAGGCAATTTGCTAAATATTGCCGTGAATAGTAAAGGCTAAAGCTGTAGTGTTACTGTCAGCATATCACATCTGCGGATTACGTTCATGGCCAAGCTTTTTTCTGTTACTGTTTTGTTCACAAACTTAGTGGTTGTCTGTAGAAGACCTAGTTTTCTGAAAAAAGAGAAGAAATTAATTCTAAGAGTTTCTCAAAGTGAACTTTTAGTTTCACGAGAGCTTTCCATATTACTTCACTAGAGTCTAGGGTCAAATAAGATTTATAGAATGGAAATTCATTTTCATATCCACAGTGGGAAAAATAATTCTCTAGTTTTTACTCTGTGGAAGAGAAATTCGCAGTAAATGAAGTAGCAAGTCAAGATTTTTGCTTAAATAGAAATATGAAATGCTAGAAGGAATCTGCAATATTTGAGACAAACAGAAATTTTTAGATAAACTAGATAATGAGAAAAACAGAGAAGTGTTTTGCGATCTGATGAGTTAAGGTGTCAACGGTTCACCTGCCTACTGGCTGTTACTTAAATGTTGATGTCTGTGCAGTAGTTCAGTACCTGAATTACCTTGATCTGTGGTCACATCTAGTGATGATATGGGCAGAAGGAAGTAGGTATTTGAAAAAATAAAGTTGCACAATAGTCAACTTGTGGAGGATAAAGGTAGAAGGAAGGAAGGAAGACCTGCCAGAGCAAATACTTGCTAAATACACAATAGGAGTGCAATAGGTAGTTTCACTCTTTCAAGCTGAAAAGAATAATTATAGTGCTAAAAATTGGTTGTCTTCATTCATGAGCATTAACATAACTTTGTAGTGATTATAAGAATGAAATCCTTCCTCAAAAATTGACTTTAGACCCTGTTTTTGAACTTGTTGCATGTTTTCTGCTATAGGTAAGTGGGATTTGAGTGACTATTTTATGCTAGCTCATATTTATCATATCAGCTTTAGTCGAACATGGGTGCAGTGCTTGTATGTTCTTTCAATTACTTTAACCTGTCATTTTATGCGCAGTTTGACAAATTGCTATTACTCAGGGTTCATGCTTGCTTTGACAATGAGTCATTTGTTGAACTAGGTTTTAATTTTGAAAAGCAATAGCATTAGTAACTTCAGCAATATTAGTATATTAATATAAAATTTCCTTGTAAATTCAAAAAATTTTCTCTGTTACCATGTGAAGCTCTATTTAGGTACAAACCTAATAGTTCTCTAACTGGAGACCAAAATTTGCAGTTAATAAAATATACCACTATGAGTGCTGCCTAAGCTTGTTAGGGTTTTCTGGGTTTTTTCATAGAGTTTTCAACTAGTAATGAATTTCACTGTTTAAGTACAAGCCAATTTGAGAGATGGTGATCCAAGTTACAGATGTACCCCAGCCTTATTTATGGTTTCCCCCAAAATGCTGTCAGTTATATGGCTTGTAATTTTGTGTCTTAATCTTAACAGATACTGCTTTCAGATGCTTTAACAGTATGTAGTATTAATGAAATAGTACCTCTAAATTACAATGCAATCGGATCTGTAGGCCTTTGGGTGCAGTATTTACTAAGGAAAACAAGACTTTCTCTGGATTGTGTAGTGCATATTGGAAGGAGCCATGATCTGGATGAAGAGATTTTTTCCCCCCCCCATTATGGACGTAGGATCCAACAATCAGAAGGGTCAGCAATGAGCTCACAACCAGTGGCAGCTAGAGTTTAAGCAAAATTTTGTGAATATTGATCTTATACCTTCAGTACCAGACCAGAGACTTTCAGCCACTTAGTGGCCATCAGCTTTCCCTTATCTGGCCACTTCTCTACTGGTTTCTGTAAATTTTCATGCTATCTGACTCATGATATCATAAAGCTTCATTAACAACTTCAGTTTTTCAAGACGTGTTGCTTCTGACATTTTGAAAAAATGAACATTTGCTTTTTAAAACTTCTTTTAAAATTTGACTTCTTGTAGCTATAAGGGGTTGTTTCACACAGCACATATTGGAAAATAATTTTTGTGTTTTGGGGTTTTTTTTAACACATATAGGTATCAGTATAAACAGACTATAAGTAGTGAAGCTTAGGTAGAAGATAATTCCGTGTTTGAAGTCACTTTCCATTTTTGATCAATGTCTGATTTTCCTCTCATCTGACTCTTATTTGATCTGGGTAATCGTATTCAATTACTCTTACTATTCTGTCCCCCACATCCAGGGTACTTCACCAGTCTTCCTCTCACCTATACAGTGTTTTCCCTTTAAGTAAATGACATAAATTTTAATTTTACTTTTCTAAGGTCAACAATTGCGTTAAATACTGTGAAAAAAATAAAAGCATGAAAATAAATATTTAAATCTAAAGAACAATTAGTTTTCCTCCTGATTTTTTGGTCTCAGAAAAAAGGAAACAAATGCAGTTCTGATTCTGGGTTGTAACTGATACAGGCTTTATCTAAAAGAGCCCATGGACCAATCCAGTTTTACTTACTGATTTCTTATTTTAGATAAGATATTTGGAAGAAAGCTTCTTGAAAAGTATGTCCTTGTCTATTCTGCTTCCCTTTCTCATGTGTTTCCTGCATTTCAGGTTGGATTATGTAGACAAAGACATTTGGGTTACATTTCACTCCTTACATGAACTCATGCTTCCTGTGTGAGATCACTGTAGCTGAAGTGACCTGATTCTCCTGCTGCTGTGCCTCTTTTTTGGCTATGGCTCCTACTGGGCTTTGTCATCTTTCTTTTGCTGAGCAGAAGGTCTTGTTGCAGTAAAATCATGGGGTTATACATGCGTTGCTATTTGTAGGCTCAATCTTGCTTTCCCCCTTTGATGATGTGACTGGACTTAGCAACTATTTCTTCCCTGTGATGCATAAACTGAGGATGTAATCTCCGGTCCTTAAGTGAGAGGGATATTTATAGTCCCTATAGCGTTTTTCTGCACAAGGGACACTGCAGGAAACGAAAGCTGTGCACCAAAGGTGTGGCTCTCAGAACCACAGTCCTCTGTGGATAAATTTGCTTTTAAAAGGGCGGCCTAAATTTAGTGAGACTTTAAAAAGTCCTTGGGTCAAGTTGAAATACAAGTACATAGCAGGTCAGTACTACATCATGTGCGTCTCATGTCTAAGATTTCATGGGTTTTTCTGGGATTGCTGGCAGGTTGTGCTTTGCCAGAGGGCAGGAGGCACTGGGCTCTTCCCTCCAGAGTGTGTCTTTTCTCCCTCAGCCAGAACACTGGAATGTGTGTGCATGTGGCAGCAGGCTCTGTAGACAGAGAGGGAGCAGTGTAGGTGTTGCTACTGATTTAATAAAACATTTCGGGTTCTGGCTGAAAGATAAGGGAGTTACAGGTAATGCAATAATGCTGTTACAGACAGTTGTGCTTTGTTCTGAAAGTTACACCTAACTAAGATAAAACTCCTTTGAGCTCTCCTAGTTAAATCAGTAGATTTAAAAAAAAAAAACAAAACCAACAAAACCCAGTAGTTGCAGACTAAGATAGTTCTTGGTTTTCTAGAAACAAATCACTGAGATTTCCTTTCCAACAGTACTTCTAAAGCACAGATAAAATGGCTTCCTGTCCTAGGGTTTCCTGTATCCATGGCAACCTGACTTTAGGCACTTCTTTCTTAGTTTCCTGAGCAAACTGTTGCAAACCCTGGGGCAAAAATGTGAGTGCTGTAGTATTGTGTAAAGCAGTACTGCCTTTACAAAGGTTTCACAGGTGATTGTCGTCAGTCAGCTTATAACTTAGTCCAGTGAACTGCAAATAGCAAAATAACAGAAATAATGACCTTCAGATTTGGGGTAAGGAATTATTTTTATTTATTTTAAATGTAATTCAGCTTTATAAAAGTAAAATTCAAATTATAAGTGAGCTGCCAGTGAAAGGTAACTTGTTTACAGTTGGCATTCTTACTTGAATGATTTTGAAACATTTCTTAGTAATGGTTAACGATAAAAAGTAATTAATAAATAGTATTTTCAATTTAATAGAAGCTGTTATTTTGGAAGCTTAGATGCTTTTATGCTGCAGCCAATTAAAAATATTTTCTGGCTATGTTGGCAGTACATTTATTTAATTGTCCTTTACTTCAAAAATTTTTTTCAGTGTAGTTCAGTTAGTTTAAATTTTGAACTGCGAGTTTGGCATGAATGGATAACATGTAAGGTACCAATCTTGAAAGTAATGCTAACATTTTAAAGACTGTACACATAGATTTAATGAGTAAATATATATTAAAATATATATTAATATATTTGAATTAATAATATTCATATACTTCTTTTTATCTCTACTAGTGAAGTCAGAGATGAGTAAGAAGGATATGTGTGTTCTGCAAAGTTCTCCACCCTGCCCAGGAACATTCCTGTATATACTTAATTGTTTTCTTTTGTTGCTGCTTCAGAAGGAGGCTTTTGGCTGTCCATCTGCTTGTCAGCTCTGTACAGGGAGACAAGTTAGCTGTCGTAATGCAGGGCTGTCGAGCATCCCTTGGAACCTTCCAAAAACAACAATTCTTGTTTACCTCAGTGGAAATAATATATCACATGTTACTCCAAATGAACTAAGAGGCCTTCAGACGCTTGCTGCACTCTACATGGATAACTCCAGTATTTTTTATGTACACCCAAAGTCTTTTGTGGAACTTCCCAAACTGTGCTACTTGCATCTAAATAACAATAAGATTAAACGCCTGGATCCAGGAATCTTTGAAGGCCTTTCCAATCTTCGTTGTTTATACCTTCAGAATAATCAAATAGCATTTGTTCCCAGAGGATTATTTAGTGATCTTGTTTCTGTTAGATATTTAACACTTCAAAGAAATCGTCTCAGTGTCCTTGGAAGTGGGACTTTTTTTGGAATGATAAGTCTCCAAACACTAAACCTAGCCAATAATAAGATTTCACGGATATCAGATTCAGCATTTCATCATCTTGAAAATCTTGCGTATTTGTTTCTGGAAGGTAACAACTTAACACTTGTGCCATCAAATGCTATTGGAAGGCTCAAAAATCTTGAAAGACTATCTTTGTCTCACAATCCCATTGGATCAATTCAGCCTTTTGCATTTAAGGGACTTAACAAGCTTAGATATCTGTCTTTGAAAAATGTCAAGCTAAAATGTATTGCTGTAAATGGATTTTTTGGATTAGACAACCTGAGCCAGCTAATCTTAAGTTATAATGATTTAGAAAATATAAATTCCAGCACTTTTACTTTATTGAACAATTTGATGTATCTACAGCTGGACAGAAATAAAATAGCCAGTATTGGCACTGGTACCTTTGAAAAAATGGGGCAGTCACTTAAAGTACTCAGTTTAGCATTTAATAATATAACAGAATTACAGCCTGAAGTGCTTCAGCCCTTAGTGTCTTTAACTCATCTGCAGGTAAATTCTAATCCTTGGAACTGCAGCTGCAAACTGCTTGGGTTACTTAATTGGCTAGCATCATCTCCTGTTTCAGTAAAAATCCACTGTCAGAACCCGCAGAGTATGCGTGGCAGAGCTCTGCATTCCGTGAAGTGGGCTGGGTTTTCAGACTGCGTTAGCCCCACTGCAGGCCTGGGCGCTGCCCCGAGCCTGGGAGCCGTCGGAGTGCGTCACAGCGCTGCCACTCTGCTGATGGCCTGGCATAAAGGGAACAGGCACAACGCACTGGAACAGCTTGTCAATGCAGAAACTAAATATCTTGCTTTCTGGGAAGGAACTACAGCCACATCTTCTACCCCATTGCCGTATGAAGAATATGCTGTTGAAATTCCATCACAGGCAACTACAGTATTATCAACATTACCAATGCAAGTACCAGCAGAGATGATACCTACTAATAGAACTGTAGAAGAAAAACAGTTGTTTACAACAGATGCTACTCCTGTATCATTAAAAACAACCCTGATTTGTACACGACAGGTTGAAAAGCTGAGTCAAGCTTTTGACATTTTACTAGCCTTTTTCATTTTGGCTTGTGCTCTTATCCTGTTCCTAACCTGTAAAATTATTCAGTTTAGGCAGAAACTAAAGGTGCTGGAAAACTCAGGGGAAAAGAGTATAGAATATTATGGCTTTTACCAGCCTAGCAGATACAACATAACTGACTCAGTGCAATCTCTAACTCGGAAATCAGTGGGACATTCAGAACTGGACCAAATTAGGCTGCTCAGGCGAACAGCATCAGAAAGTCAGGCACAGGTCATCTTGTTTGAACATTCATCATTGTAATTTATCTCATTTCATTTGGTATTAACTGTGACATAAAAGGTCAAGAAATCAAGAACTCAATTTGCTAAAAATACCCACATTGATTAAAATCAGCTGCTTGAGAGAATTGTGTAAAATGGTGCAGTTTGGGTTCTGCATCATCATTTACTTCCTGAATGTTTTGAAATTTATTGATTATTTCATAATGTCATTTAAATCTGGCATGGATAGGTTTATTAACATCAGTCCTTATTTGTAGGAATCTTTCACCTGTAGCTCCAGTATACATGCAGTATAGATAATTAAAGAACCCTTTTAACTTATTTTGCAGTACTTAATGATGTAAGTTCCTATAGAAATGCCATAGCTATTGTGAAGTAAGCAAAACATCGATTCTTAGTAAGATCACGAAGGCAGGAAGTCTTGGGGAATGAGAAAACATTGCTTCATGTGTTTGTTGTAATACAGATTTTTCCTCTATTACATAAAGCACAGTGGGGAAAAAAAGCGCATTTATAGCTAGCACGTTCAAACTCTTGAGTAAGAGAATAATTTAAAATCATAGAAGTTCTATTAATACCTATAACATACTTTAATATACAAAGTTGTGTGCTCAGTCTGTATAATGAATATATTAAAGGGACTTTTTTATTAGTGTGTATCTGTATCATTTTATGAAATACCCCAAACTAGAGTTAAGGAAAACTAAAATTCTGTTGAAATTCACTAAAGTTTAATTACCAAGTTTATTATGTCTAAGGTAATAAAACTGGTAAATTATTGTCAATTAAAGATATTTTATCATCTATGTAGTAATAATCTGAGGGACTTTTTAGCTAGATGAGAGAAACAGATTGAAGTACACTAACTACACTAAATACATAATGCTAAAATAATGGGTAAAACATTTACATAATTGGTTTATATTTGGAAGTGCCAGGTCAAGGTGTATGTTCTTAGTGAAGGCTTAATCTTCAAAATATGGATATTTTCATATATAGTTTGCATTTAACTTTCTGTTTCAAATATTGGTGTTCTATAATCACTAGTTTATGTCTAGTATGTTGTAGCTTCATGAATTTTGGCGATTTCTGTTTTTCTCATTGTTACTTCAGCAATTCAAACTATGTCAGGAATTAAAAGTCATAAAACTGTGTTCCAAATAGTCCAATATTGTAAAATTTTCAACTAATGGGACCTCGTTTTGTAGATACTGTTTGTCTCCTACGGGCCTGTGCATTAGAGATTTCAACCTTTTTGTTTATAAATTATACAGTTTACAGTTAGACCATTTTCCTCAAGGAAAAATGAGGAACAACACCTTGATAGACTTTCCTCCATGTTGATTTAAATTGTGTAGAAGTATGTTGCTCTTCCAGGCTCCAGCTTGGAGACTGGGTCATTCTTCAGCTGAGCCAGAACTGCCCTCAGTGGTGTTGTTCTATCCTGCCTCTTTCCTGCTGGTGTAACTCATGTGCATGGCCAGGTTCTGCAGCTGCCTGTCATCCTGTTTGTCCATCTGCAGTTCTTTTCCAGAAGGGAAAATCTATTATCTGCTACCAGAACATATATAAATCTTGACTGTGCTGAGTGAGTGCAAATGTGCAAGTGTGCCTTCATTGTTGTTTGTTATGAATGTAATTAAATAATACTTTATTTGACTGTAATTTACTGTATAATACATCAAATACTTGTAGGGAACACACAATTCAGCTTCCTTGGACAAAAGCTTAAATGGTTTAGTATTGCTTGAGTAGAAACTGTTTTTTAGAATAATTTCCTACTTAAGATTAGGTATTAAATATAATGGGCAAATGCATTTAAGAAGGGAAAACACTGTCTGTAATTTATGCACTTTTCCCCAGAGGCTAATCCACTGCAGTCTCTTTCTCTTTAACCCTTTTTTGTCACTTTTTGCCTCTCCTACGTAATTCCTTGTGCTCAGTGTTAGTTTTGTTTTCATTTAATGACAACATCACAATCGGTGATTGGACAGTAGTAGGTAGTAGTAGTAGCAATTTTATGTGCTATATTTCTAAATTTTCAATTTGACATGGATGTCTTTAGAAATAATGGACTTCAAATGTAGTAAGAACTAGTTAAGTTTTTCTTGCTGGAAATGCTGCTATGGCTTTGTTACAGAGGAGTTTTGGAAGCGCATGAAGGTTGAAACTGAATAAACCTGATTCTCAAAGAAATCTGGCAGGGAGAAACACTGTTATTTTAGGCTCTGGTTTCCACAGCTGCTCTCTACAGAAAGGCAAGAGAGGTTCTCTCTGAAGGTGCATCTTTTTCACTGACAAGCTGATGTGGGAGTTGTTTGCCAGGTATGATGTCTCACCATCTGTAGTGATGGAGCATGAAAGGAAACTGGTGTCGCAGCTGTTTGTGCAAGCAGAGAGTTGGAGCAGTTGAAAACCATCCTTTGGAGTGGAGACATCTGATATCCAGCTTGCCAACACAGGGATTAGACTAACAAGGAACTGAGAGATTTATTATGCAGTTGTGAGGGAAATGCCTTTCTTTAGCAGTCAGTATCTTTTGTATTTAAATGTTCACACCAGGAAACTGACCCTTTCATGTGCACATGGGGTTCATATGTCTGTTAAAATCATTGGGGAATACATTAGAAGATTGAGTCAAGTCTGCCCTTGAAGCAAAGTGGTACTTCATGAAGATCAGGTTCGTGGTGAGTCATAGGACTCCCCTGGGAAGATTGTCTTAGCTGCTACTTCAGTGCTTTAGGAGCTCCCTGGTTCTGTGCAGCTCCTGAGGGGGGTGTGTGTAATAATTATTTACGTCACTCACAACATGTGCGAAGTAATCTATGTTTGACCCACTCCACCTCTTTCCTTGGCTAATGAGATAAGAATAAAGAATTAAGCTTTCTCAAAGCTGGACACTAGTAAAGATCAAAAAAATCAAACTTCTTGGTGTTTATTGCTTCGTCCTGGTGACTGTAGAAAGGCAGAGGATATTTTCTATTTGTTTTAACCTCTAAAAAAGAATGTTTTTCTCATATGGAAGTTTTTCTCCCGCACTCAGGGATATGCAAAGCAGACATGGGATCCATTTGATTTAAGCACCACTAAAAATTTGCGAAGACATGTTTTAACATGATAAGAGTTTTTTCTACAGTAGTTACCATATAATTGAATTAAAAATTGTGAATTTTCACATAGAACCTTAGAACAAGAAAAAGTTTGACTAGATAGCTGACTGCATTAGAAATTATACACAGAATGAGAAGAAAAACTACTACTTTTTTTTTTCGGAAAAAAATGTGGTCTGTTTTGTTCTTTGCAATTTATGTAAAAAATTTGAAATAGAAGGTTTGAGATTATTCATGTGGAAGGTGCCCTGAATGCTAATTTTTTTTTTTTTAATTTTTGGTAAGGTGCATTTCATTCACAGGCAGCGTAAAATATCCTTTGTGTAGTAAAAAAAAAAAAAAATAGTTACTGTATTTTTGAAACTGGGCTATGAAGTCTTTTAGGTCCTAATTCTGGGCATTTTATTTTTGCTGCATACCAAATGAGGTCTTGAATAACTTAGGAAAATTGGGTAAATATAAAAGCAGTTATAACCTGATGCATCCGTTTGTTTCATTGCTAATCTGGATTGTGTGCAGTTCAAGGGGGAAACTGCTTAAATGGTGCCTTGCTCCAGGTTTAAGATTTTGATATGAAACATATTAATTGTTCTGTTTTGAAAATTCATCTGAATACAGTGTTTGCCTTCTTTGAATCTACTTGTACGATTTCTTAAATATTTCTTGAAGTAAGCAGGCTAATTTTAGTGTCTTTGAAAAGATACTATGTTGAGTGGCATGGCTTGCTTTCTCGTCTATGAAAATAAGGCCTGATGCATTTTATATTGCCTCTGAACTTTAATTGAGGTTTCTTTTTTTAAAGCATGAGTCTGTGGTGTCTTTATTTTTCACCAGCATGTGTCTTGTATTCTAAAAATAGTTACACTGTTTAATGCCTCCATACTTCGTAAATATTGCAGTGGGTCTTTGGTAGAAAGAAACTGCATGTCCCATTTAAAGGGAAAAAGAAGAAAGGGGAGAAAAGGTATTATGTTTTCTGAAAGCTGCAGGCATGTTATCTCATTTTGAAAGGTGTTCTACATTCTTTGTTTTCCTTAAAAAAAACTCCCATGAATCTTCTGCTAAAGAAAGAAGTAAAATAGTTTCTCATTTATGTCATAAAGAATATCCTTTCCAAGAAACAAATGATTGCCCTATTTACTTTTGAGGTAACTACCAAGAACAGTGTTTCTGCCCCTCTGCTCCTTTCTGATGAGACCCCACATGCAGTGCTGCATCCAGCTCTGGGGCTCTCAATATAAGAAAGACATGAAACTTCTGGAGCAAGTCCAGAGGAGGCCATGAAGCTGATAAGAGGACTGGAGCACCTCCCCTGTGAAGACAGGCTGAGAAAGCTGTAGCTGTTGAGCCTGGAGAAGAGAAGGTTCTGTGGGAACCTCATAGCAACCTTTCAATATCTGAAGGTGCCTACAGGGAAGCCAGAGAGGGACTGTTCATCAGGAACTGCAGTGATAGGACAAGAGGGAATTGCTTTAAACTGAGAATAGATTTAGATTAGATGTTAGGAATAAATTCTTTACTGTGAGGGTGGTGAGGCGCCTGGGACAGGTTGTTCAGAGAAACTGTGGATGGCCCATCCCTGCAAGTGTTCAAGGCTGGGTTGGATAGGGTTTTGAGCTGCCTGGTCCAGTGAAAGATGTCCCTGCCCGTGGCAGGGGATTGGAACTAGATGAGCTTGGAGGTCCCTTTCAACCCAAACTATTCTGGGATTCATGCAACTTGGAAGGAAGAAATAATACAGGTACTGGACAGCAACCTCTATTATTAATTAGTGTGTATGAACGGGGCATAGTTTACTTTCCTAGGGCATAAAATGTTCACATTTTTCTCAGTTGAATGCCCCTTGTCTACTATTGATGTGAATCTGAGGACAGCTTGTTGGAAAATACTAACCTTGCTTCTGCTGGAAAAATATTAACCACGTCAATGACATTTTCCTAAAAGAGGATGAGGCAAAAGAGTTTTAATGGAAGGTGTGCAAGGCAGGACCTCTGACTCGGTGAGGAAACCTGCACTGCCTCAGAGGGCTCATTGTGCAGGAGGCTTAGCAGGCACTGTTCACTTTCTCAGCTGTGCTGTGAGGTCAGTCAGTAGGTTCTTTGCTTGCTGTCTGCAGAGCCTCACAGAGGTTCAGTCTCACAACATGTAGTGCTGTGCAGTTTTTGAATGTGATGGGGAAGCTTTTTGGCAAAGGAGTAAGTGTCTTTTAAGATACATAGCTGACAATCAGACAGTAAAAATTATGTCCGCTTTCATTTTGTGGAATTTAGGAGTTTCAAGGCTGATGATACAAAATACAGTTCAGATCCTGGCGTGCCACAGTAGCTGAATTTTAAAAAGGGAACAAAAACTAGTCCCTTTGAAACAAGTTAAATTATAATTTTATAAGTTAAATTATAATTTTATCAAATATAAATGAAATATTTTCTATGCTTTGTATTCTAACTTGATAAGAATTTTTTTCCAGAGCATCTGTTGCTATGTAACAGTTTGTCATATGTGTAAAACATTGTTGTTTGACAAGGAGTTTTTGCAAAGCAGTGGCTGTTCTATAAGGAGCTACAGTTTATCCATGTCATCATGTTTTCATCCCAAATAAGAAAAGGAAGTGAAAGACTATTAAGAAATAGATTTGTCTGTGTAAAACAATGATCAACTACAATTGAACTAGAATATATGAACTTAGTGTTCAGTGCCTGTAAGTAAACACAGTGTGTCTGCTTCTGTGTCTGCCTCTTGGGCAGCAGCAGCAGCACCTTTTAGGGAGAACTAAGCCTGAAATTCCAAACAGGGAGCAATAAAGTGCTTCAGTCAGTGGCAGTCCCAGGAAGACAGTTGTAGTTTACCATGACCAGTTAGGTCTTTGCTGCATGTAGCTAGAGATACTCCAGAGGCGAGTATCTTTTCAGTTGCGGTTTGTCTTTGCCCTTTTGCAGCTCACAGAGTAGGAGTCCAAGAACCAAGGTCTCACAATTCTGGCATTAGATCCACTGTAGCAGGAAATGGAGCAGAAGCAGCAATTGGCTGCTTTCCATTAACTGGGAGCTGTTGACACCTATTTTATCCATCCTGGGGAGATCATGTCTCTATGCCCTTACCCTACAGGCACATCCTTTCTTAAGGCAGGGGCAAATGTAAATGTGTTCTGTGTAATTTTGGGCATTGTGGGCCTACCTAGTCAGGCCTTCAGGTCATGCTGAGTGAAGGTGCTCATGCCTTTTTAAGTCCTACCATCCCTTTGCATTAGTCCTAAATAGCCTTGTGTGTCAAATGGCAGGAGGCACCTGTGTTTAAACAAGTAAATCCTGTCCCACTTTTCTCTATACTGTCAGGAAAGTGACATGCTTGCAGAGCTGGGTGCAGGGTTTTTCCACCCTCTCTGGGGAGTTTGATGCCTAGGGTAAAGAAATACAGGTAAGTAGGGGAGTGTACCTTCTTCACAAGCAGGCATTGCTCAAGGGGTTGTGTAGATTTATGCATTGAATAGTGATGGTAGAAAAGGTATAAATGTGTTGGGAATAGAAGCCAGTACTCTCTTCCCTGCTGGCAGGACCATGTCCTTCCCACTCAATTCTTGAGTCCGGTGCTAATGTGTATTTTCTTCTATTCCATTTGCAATTATTTCTAGGTTTTCCGCAGTGGCACGTTCATTTTTATTATATTTAGGAATAATATTTCTTGCATATTATGAAGCCTTTTTATATTTAAGAGGAATGTTTCTTGCATATTTTGAGGTCTTTTTGTAATTAAAAAAAATAGTGAATCAGTTGCTTGATAGCATGCTCAGCTAAGCAGTAAGCAAGGAAAATGCCTCTCAGTAAATGTACTCTAGAGTTGAGCAAATTTCCTGTGCAGTTCCTTTAGCTAAGTCACTTTCCTGTTCTTTTCCAATGTTATCCAAGATACATTTTTTTCTTATACAGTGTTATTCAAGATAAATTTTGTGGTATCATCAACATTTCAGTGGAAGCACTGCATGATGTTATGACTGAAGATTCTGAAACAGGAACATACAAAGAGTAAGTGGAAAATCTAATTTTGTTGGGTTTTACAGTAGCTGCACTGTTTTACGTGAAGTATCTTGCTTTGAAAAATCTGTAAGCAGTTAAGACATGCTCGTAAGAGTTCTATTTTCTCAAGGCTGAATGTTTTATGAAAACAGGAAATTTTTGGTCTTAAAAGAAAATTGCAACGGGGAAAGAGTGCTTAAAATGAGTCAATAGCACTTTGTAATTTTCATTAAATGTTTTACTAAATGATGTCTTAAAACATTCATATGCTTAGATTTTTGTTTTTGTTTACTTGACTGTTACAACCAAAATTTCCATACAACAAGCTTGTGTGTTGATTGGGACCACCCTAGCTCAAAGGTAGCTCGGAGTTTCTTTGGGTGTGACATGAACCTCATGTGAGTTTAAGTAGTGTACAGTATTTCACAGCCTGGAGAACTTGAAAGCCTGTCACACAAGGACAGTTCTCCAGTTGTTCTGTGTGATGCTACAGGATATATCTCAAAAGAGAGTTTCCAGAGGTAGGAGCAAGAGCTTACTTGTGGCAGGAAGGTGGGTGTTGGGGCTGTCCAGAGTGCACTGCCACCCAGCAGCGCACTCATTCATCTCTTGATGGCTTCCCGGGTACTGGTGGTAGTCCATCAAAGCTGGAAACAATAAAAAAAGCTACTGAATAGTAAGATATTTTTTGTCCAGAGATCTTAATGTCATTTTCATCTCTGTAATGGTTACATACTTTTAGAATGGAGAGTTGTGGGCAGAGAGAACAGGTGCTCTGCAGAATGTTCTTACAGACACTGCATGCTAATAACAGAATTTACTGATGCTCTGATGCTAAGAATCAAGCATTTTCTTTCGGATCATTACCTGGTGACAGAACAGGCTGTATCTGAACTAGTTAATTAACTGCTTGAGGGGATGTTTGCTGCTTCTGAAACCAGATTTCAGAACCAGGCACAGAACAGCAGCATGCAATCTATCAAGTTTTTCTCCACTTAAAACGGGTGGTATGCAGACAAGTGTGCGTTGAGAATAGTCCACGCTTACACTGAGCCTGAATTATACCTAAGAATTGCCTGCCAAAGTACTTCCCACAAAACTCTCAGTAAAGAAAATGTAAATCCCAAGTCTGGGAATGTGCACATTTTCTGGCACTGTGTTTTGTTTTCTATTGGAGGCATTACAGAGTCCCTTCTATTTCTAAACAGGTTGCTTTGCCAGCACTTGTTGAAAAGAGTTCTCACTGAGATTTAAATAAACTTTGTCCTAATTCATTTCGTATTTTAAGCCTTAGGGCTTGTAGAACTTGTCACTACTTTTCCAAACTCTGGACATTCCTTCTACTTCATAAAATATCGCCACATTGAACCAAGGACATGTTTATGTTGACGGGTACTGAAAGAGCTGTTTGAAAGATTCTGACATTTGTGTAATATATTTTGACATCATCTAGAAATAAAGTGAGACCACTCATCTGAAATCATGTGCATTGTTGTGGCTCTCCAGACTGAAGAAGAATTACTTAAGCCCAAACTGGTTCAGAAAAACAATGTTGTGTAGTCCACTGATTATCATATTAGCTAAGTATTGTAGGGCAGAAAGTAAAATGATGTGCACGTTTAACACAGGAAAATCAAGGCTGAAGAAATATAGAATTTCAGCCACTGAAAAATGAAGAGAGGGTAAACATGCATTGGGAAAATTGTACAGGTTAAGCAACAGCAATGACTTAAATGGCTTAACCGCTTTAAATGCATACAGAATAACTGGAGGTTTGAAGAAACTATTGTAGTTAGATTCTGAAAGAAGTAAAAGTCTTGTCATTTTTTAGATTTAGCTTGGATCTTAATCAGGTTATGAAAATGTTACACTTTTTACAATACAAAAGGATTTTACTCAGCCAGGTTTCCTTGTGTTTATATTTCACATTGTACTGATAACTATGAGAGAGCTTTACAAACCTCAAATTCTCTGGAAAGGGGAGCATTCCATTGCTCTAGCCTTGTCTCACCAATACTAGTCTTTTTTCCAATTTTGTCCTCATCTCTTCTTTTATTCTCTCCTTGTTTTGAATTTTGTAATACCTAAATTTATGGTGGTCTGAAAAAGTTAATTCAATCTTGTGTGTTTTGGCAGTTGACATTTTTGTCTCCTTTTCTTCAATAAACTGAGATGCAAGTAGCCATTTGTGAGCAAAGGAGAGATGCTATTTGCTTTATTATTTTGAAATAAATAATCCCGTTATTAGAAATGGCTTAAGTGTTAACATTTGACCCTGCTTGCCATGCTGTTTAGCAAGTGTTTCATACAGCTCTAAACATGTGTTAATAAAAAACTAAATATATAAACTGAATAAGTCTGAACATTTTCACATTAAAAAACACATTAAATCACTTTTTTTTTTCATTTTAGTAACGTTAAAATGGATTATTCATCTTATCTGATGGAGCATTTCACATGCTGGTGGAATGCAGCAATTAAAAATGCACAATAGAGGAGGATTGAAAATGAACAATAATCTGCTTCTGTCTTGATGCTTTGTAATACGTGAATTAAGTGTCCTTTGTGTCTTAAATCATACTGATACGTGGTGGCAAGTTATCAGCGGAGTGTTTTTTAAATCCTTTTGGTTTTTAAGGCAGAAATTCCAGGAAAAGATTTGATAAAGTGGTGGAATATTTGTCTGTTCTTTCAGCATAGAGCATATAAAGTAAATGAAAGGCATGTTTGCTATAGGATACTTTTCATAAATGTCTTTATAAAGTCCATTCAAACCATTTCAACAGACAGAAAAACCTCTGACTTTTAAACTGGCTTTTTTCCTTATATTTTATAGTTTTATAGTTACTTAAAAATAGTTAAAATATGGCTGTTACTTGCATATACTGGTAGCTGCCAATTGAGGATGAAGCAAAACAAAAAATGAGTTTGAAACCTTTGCTTTTGTTACCTAGAAACAGCACTTTAAGTAAATGTCTGCAGAAGCTAGTTTATTTCTGTCCACCTCATACGTTATTGTACAGTGTCTTGCAGATTTTAGTGTAGAACCAATAGCAGTGACCTTATTAGGTTGTAGGTCCTTTTGTCAAAGATCTCAGAAAAACACGAACGCCATGAGACATCTTTGCAATCTTTGTAAATGTGCCACTTTGACTTAGTATACAATGCTTGTGTAGCACTTTATTGAAAAGAATGGAAAATTCTAGTTAGGAACAGTAGGTTTTTTAATATATTTTTAAGCCATGTGGTCTGTTTTCTATGTGCACAAATGCATTTTTAACCCACAACTTGAGCTAAAATATAGAGGATAACTGACATTGTTACATGGATAGAGGTGACAGAGAACATACACTCAGCTTTTATTGGATTTACTGTTCTCAGAAAAAAATTACTTTTTATTAGATTGTGTGACTTTCGGCAAACTCAGTTTTGTGTTTCCAAAAGTGCTTAATGATATTTTTAATGATGATGCATGTTAAAACTGTTCTTATTGCCATTTTTAGCTGCATGTTAATGTCTCATTTTGAAGAACCCAAAGCTACAGAAGATGAGGAGCCTCCCACAGAACAAGACAAAAGGAAAAAAATGGTAAGTTTTAGATCTGTTACTCAGCCATAGATCTGATTATGTGCTTCACTTCTGTCACACTACATTTTTTTAGGTTTGGTTGATCTATTGTTCTTGGAAAATTCATCTTTTTAATCAAAAAAAGAAAATGCTTTGATGCCAAACCTTGCAAGCACAACACTTATGCCTCTTCTTTCAGTTTGCATCTTGATAACTGTTATCAAGAAAAACATCATCTGTTCACAAAATCTGGACATTACAACACTGAGACAATAGAAAGAACTTATTGAAAAAAGCAGAGTTAAACTTTATTGAAATGTCATGGCAGACTAAATTTCTCGCATTTGAAACAATTCATGTGCTTGCATAGAATTTTTTTGTAATGTAAAGAACTCTTAAAAGAAGCCAGTGTATGCTTGTGATTTTTAGTAGACTTTCCTTTTAAATACTAATAAATATATAGGAATATGTTTATAAAAGCAATATAATAGATTTTTTTTTAATTATGCTAAAAATCATCCATATTCTTCTGCTATTAGAAACGCCTTAAGGGAAATTCCTAGTGTCTTGCAATTTCAGATGTAGATAAAATGCAGAAGTATCATTTTCAGTGGTCCTTAAAAATATATTAGGTGGTTCTATAATTGTTACTCTTAAAAGCATCTTTAGACTCTGTTAAATTTTCTTGTTGCTTATGGGCTTAAATTCTAGCTGTTTGTTGCAGAGTAATAATATTTATTCTTAGCAGTTTTGAATAATCTCTAGATATAGATATATATCTCTATATCATTAGCAATAAGGATTTATATGTCTATATATGAACAGATTGTTAATCAGAAGCAGTGTAAATTTGAATCTACAGTGCTTTTATGCTCTTAGTTTTATCAGAGTATACTCAGACTTCATTGCTGGCTGGATAAAGTTTTAATAACTTTGTTGCAGACTTTAATTTTTCAGTTGCAGGTTAACTTCAATAGCTTGAGGAATTCAGTATGTTGAGGAATTTAGATTTGTTAGACTTGCTGTGAACTACCTTCAGTGTGGATATATCAGGCAAAACGAAAAGCAGGGCACATTGAGTTATCCTGTATCATTCTTCCCTCCTAAATGATGCAACACACCAATATATTATTGATGAACAGTCATGGTGAGAGAACTCTCGTGGGATCACATGCAGTATAGAGTCAATGGCCATGTGAATAAAGATAAATGTGCTTTGGTAAGAAGGAGCCTCCCCAAAGTGATAACAACACCGCAACAAAGGTCTTGGTTCACTTCCCTCGCATATATCTTCCCTTACATTTTGCTTTCCTTTTTTCTCTGAGGAATTGCTTGTGATTTGTTCCTTGTCTGCTCTTTAACATTAAGCTTTAACACCTTTTCAGCCTTTGCTTTCCTGGAAAGTTTACAGAGAATAAATTATCATACATGAACATCAAAACTTCATTTCTGTTTTGGATCTCATGGTCTAAATTTAATTATTTCCATGGTTGCTGTGTTTTCTAGATTCCTAACATTATGGAAATCCTTTGTTTTTCTCCTTTCAAGCCTCTTTTGTGAGAATAGCTGTCTATTTTAGTCTTCTCATTCTTAGTTAATTTTTCCTGATGTATTTCTGACTTGAACCTTCTACACTGACATTTTTTCAGCTAACTTTAGTATACACTGTATTCTTAACTCTTTATGTAATTTCGCACAGCTGTTAAAGCAGGTGAACTGTAGTTATTATGAATGTTTGCTATAAATTCATTCTGAATCCCAGCTGAAATATCTCAGTATATAGCTTTGCAGATGGTGCAGAAATTGAGACATGACACTTGGCTATTTATTTCAAAATTATACACTTCCTTTGGGTAGGTCACTAATAGCAAAAGTGTCAGATAATAATCAGAATTGCTAGTTGTGGCTTTGAAAGCAAAACTGGCATCTGATTTGAAAAACTGGGTTAAAAACAAAGCATCACCTGGGCCCATTTCTTCATACGTGTGATGGAAGTTTCTTCCTCTGTAGGAGCATCAGTGCGCACACTCACATGACACTTAGAAAACTACAGTAGCTGATACCAGTGGTAAAGTAAAAGAGAGAACGAATATTTAATGTGATAAGAAAATCAGGAACAACCTAAAGGAAATCAGAAATTTATTTAAGAAAGTTTCTAATCTCTTGTCCCACTTCATTCCTGCAAAAGGTTTCTACCCTCTTACATCTTCCATTGCTGAATCAGGAGCTTGTGTCAGGTCTTAGGGCTTAAATGTCATATCACAAGAATCACAAAAGATAAGTGGGATTCTCTCCTTCAAAATGATAATGCTTTTCTGCTGTAAAGGCCATTAATATGAGGAAGAAAGATAAACTGGCATGGTCCATGCTAAATATCACTTCCGGATGTTTGCACAGGGTCTAGCTCCTTTGAATTCTCTTTGTCCTGTCCTTGGTACCACTCTTTATTATTACACATGGCTCTTAATTCCTAGAGGGTTTTCACTGGAACAGTATTTTATAAGTTTACAGTAATTTTATGGAACTGACAGTTCCAGATACTGCTATATTTTGTCTCACTAAAAATACATTGAGGGAAATGTAAACAGGTGGAGAGTGATTCATGTCCTTGCACTGCACATAATATACAGATGTAAGGTGTCTTATTTTTGTGTGCTCTTAATGAATGTTTTTAAGTACTCCGGTATTACTGTTAAAATAAGGGAGTTAAACTCTTTCAACTCTTTATTTTAAACTGTTATAGAAAAAATGAAGTATTTTCCCATAAAAACCTGTCTTACTAAACTTGAATTAACCATGCAGGTACATGTTTTAGGTGATGCTTATACGTAAATGTAGAAGCCTTGGGAGGGTTGTGTTTCTTAATTTTACCCTCTCACGGGAAGAAACTAGATTAATTGTGTCCTCGTGTCTTCAGGAAAATAAAGAAAGGAGTTGTAATAAACCAAAGGATCAAATTTTATGAGATAACATGGTTTACTAAAAGTAATGTTTTTGCGTCATTGCAGGGGTATAATTTCTCCTTACACATTTAATTTACAAATTGTGCCCAGATTTAATGTGAGTCCCACCGAAATCTAAAAACTTCAATATTAGGAGCCATTTGTGTCATCTGGCTCCCCCCTTTATTATCAATATTAAGAGTAAAAGACACATCCCCTTCTTATTTTCTAGGCTTTGCAAGAGGATCACAGTTATGAGATAGCAACCATTATGGCAAATATGAATAAGTTGGTGTCCAGAATTCTTGCTGCCTCTTTAGTATTAAAGTAGTCATACTTAAGCTGAAGACAATTGCTCAAGTTCTGGAATTCAACAATCTAATTTATGTATCACCAACACTTTTTTTGGAGGTTTTTCAGACTTTTGTTACCTGTTCTTGCATATTAATGCCATTCTATTTACTTGTGTTATCACTTGTAGGGATTAGATCACTGTTCTAGTACAGAATAGTATATAATTATTTATTGAAAACAGGGTGATTTTTGACTGTAGTGTTGTCTAAGGGTGTTGAGGAACAAGATCCACTTAACAAATCCTGGTTCAGACAGCTGATAATTCTGCAGAATATCGTTGATGCTGGCAAGCAGATTTTGGAGAGAAGAGATACAGTTTTTCTGTAAAATCTCTGAACTGTTTGTGTGCTTTAAACCAGTGCTTACAACCAGTGAAGTGGAAGATTAGTTTCTTCACTCCAGCCCCAAGGTGGGCACTTGTATCCAGTTTCAAGATCAGTTTGTAAAGTAGTGAGATTAAACAGCTGGTCAAATCCAGGTTTTCACTGAGCGGCCTAAAGCCCATTTCAATAATATGTAGTTGCTGGCCAAACTTCTGTTTCCTGTCTGTAGCTGTTTTGACTGAGAAGCTGTTGGAATTTTCTAGTGGTTTTTTTTTTTTAAACTGGAAAATAGATTTGTTTTGCTCTTATCAGAATCAGGCACATTTCAATTAAAAAAAAACTAGGGCCACACATCTAGGAACTCATCATATATAGTTAATATATAGTCTTTTACTCACTATGCTTACTGTTCTTCCAAACTTAGGATTTTGTTTGCTTAGTCACTGAAGACTGCAGCTGTCTAGTATTGTTGACAAAGTCATTATATCAAACTATTTCATTTGTTTGGTTAGTTTTGAATACAAGTTCCAAAAAAGTAGAGCGAAAGAAAATCAAATTTGTTGTTGTTGCAGAAATGTCTTTCATTTACTTGAAAATACTTTCGATGGGACTGTGTGAATGGAAACAAGTTAGTGTATTAACTCCTTTATCAAGTCTGAAGACTCTTAAGTTGCATTTGGCTTACAGATAGTAGATGATGGTTCTAGCAGCAAGCATTAACCATACTACAGCAGTCCCTACTGGCTTAGAGTGCCGCTTCTTTGAATGGTGAGGCAGCCAGAGAGCAGAGTGAGTTTATGTGAGCATGTCTGCAGACACCAAGGTCAGTGCAGAAGGAGGACAGGAGGTGCTCCAGGCACCAGAGCTGAGGTTCCCTGCAGTTCATGGTGAGGCAGCTGTGCCCCTGAGCCCATGGAGGTCCCTGGGGATGCAGAGATCCACCTGCAGCCCATGGAGCACCTGTTGGAGCAGGTGGATGCCTGAAGGAGTCTGACCCTGTGGGAAGCCCACACTGGAGCAGGCTCCTGTGAGGAGCTGTGGCCACGTGGAGAGAGGAGCCCATGCTGAAGCAGCCTGTTTCTGAAGGACTGCACCCTATGGAACAAAAGGGATTCACGCTGGAATAGTTAGTGAAGGACTCCCGCTGGAGAAGTTCATGGAGGACTGTCTTCCATGGGTGGGGCCCCATGATGGAGCAGGTTAAGAGTTTGAGGAGGAAGGAGCACCACAGACAATGTGATAAACTGACTGCAGTCACTATTCCCCTGTCCCCCAAGCTGCTCCAGAGGAGGTAGAGAATTTAGGGTTAGAGTTGAGCCCAGGGAAAACGGAGGGGTTGGGAGAAAGGTGTTTTAGGATTTGGTTTCATTTCTCATTACTCTAGCCTGATAGGATTGGTGATGAATTAATTCCCCTAAGTCAAGTCTGTTTTGCACATGAGAGTAACTGGTGAGTGATCTCTCCCTGTCCTTACCTCAGCTGATGAGCCTTTCATTGTATTTTCACTCCCCTGTCCAGGTGTGGAGGGTATGATTGAGTGGCTTTGGTCAGGGTGACAAGGATGAGAATACTTTTATTTAAAACCTGTTTTTCTGTACAAAATTCCCTAGAGCAATTTTATACATGACTATTCAGAGCTATGAGCTTACAGAAACCAATTATAAATGAATTATATGTCCCAAATTAGTTTTAGGTGAACAAATGCAAATAATTCAGAAATCGATAGATTCTTTGCTTAGCAAGGCAGTCTTTCTTTTTTTCTTACAAAAAGATGCCACTAACTTTGGCAAATCTTGATTAGAGTAGTTGTGATTTAGAAATTTCTTTAGAAAATCTATTATATTCTAGATTCAAATGACATTTACTGAAAAAAAACAACTACAGAGTACCAAACTATTACTGCAATAACTTTGCCTGTTGAAAGAGTGTAATGGTAAGAATACAATAAATTGGTCACGTCTTACCTTGAAATGTAAAACAGCAAAATAGTTCCCAACTTTCTAGCATCAACAGTAGTGTTGTTTGGGTTTGACACTAAGATAAACATATCACAGGTCTGCATTTATTCCCGTTGATTTCAACACCCTGCTTCTTTATGATGCAGCAAGCACCAAGTGTCCCCATCTCCCATCCTTTCCATTCAGCCTGGTGGACTGAGGGACAAATGTGGCATAACTGTCAGTGTCCTGAGCTTGCCCACATGTCTGCTGGCATGGAAATCAGCAATACATCCTCTGTCACAGTAGCCTCTTCTTTTACCTATTTTTGCTTACAATAAAAGGCAGCTAACATGGGGAAATAGTGACAAATACTCTGTCCCTCCCAGCCCAAAAGAAAATTATATAATCCAGCTGGATTGATAAGGTTTATAGGTATCAGTACTGTAGTGTGTCTATTCTTAATGCATATGAACAGTTTATTTTAATTGTTGTTTGTCATATAGTCTAACAAGTTCAACTTTTTCAGTGTTTTATTTTCCTACTAATAATATAAAACCAACCATAGTGCACACCATCACTAAAGTCCTTGGTAACACCTGATGTGACTTTTAGGAGTTACAGGAACCTCATTAGCAGTAACTAATAAAGCAGCTTTGAGTTTGTTTTATCTTGTAGAAGTGTGAAACCTTAGAGCAAAGTGTAGGACTCACTATTTGACACTGTTTCAAACAGTTTTTAAGCTGGTATTTGCATTGATAATAATTAATTTGTTTTTTGTTTTGCACAAGTTTTTGCTCTTGTTTCTCAAGTAAGTACAAATAAAAAGCAGATTTCTGTCTTGAGCTGAGGTTATAAACAAAATGACTAAGTCACAGAGTGTTTTCTAATATATTACTATATATTTTTCTTTTATATGTTTTCCACAGCTTGCACTGAAGGACCCAGTACACACTGTGTCATTGCAGCAGTTCATCTATGAGAAGTTAAAGGCACAGCAGGAATTACTGGGAGAACAAGGTTTTCACGCCCTTATGGAAACTGTGGATACAGAAATAGTTGCTCAGCTACAAGAATTTTTACAAGGCTTCTAAATAAGCAGAAAAAAGATTTTGTATGTTAAATTTTTCTTTCAAAACATGGAAGAACTCTAGGCTTTTGTCTTGATGGGAGAGCCTAATGAAAGGTGAAAATACCTTGCAACAAAAGAATAAAAATAAGTTTTTGCTGTTGCTATTAAACTATGTTCTTCAGGTTCTTTTGATAATAATGGGTTAATTAAGGGTTTTTTCATTAAGCTAACATTTCCATGATTTCTAAGATGGTATATGCTAGCTCCCTAGCTAGTAGAATTTTTTGGTACCCTTAACTGTCTTTTTGGTTCACAAAGGTGTGTCATGAAGTCAGAGGTCTGAAGGAACTTACTAATGTATATTAATGGAAAGTGGCTGTTAATTCAGCACTACAATTCAGTATGAGGAGCTGCGTCCTTCCTGTAATACTGTATGTCTGTAACTTTCTCCCCTTTCTATTGCTCCTTCTTGACTCTGTGTTCAGGTATACAAACAACATGACTTAGGAAAGCAGTAAGACTGTGAGCAAAAATATTCCTTCATGAGAGAAAGATAATTCCCATTTGAATTGTCTCAGAGAAAAAGAAACTTTGATTGTAACACTTAAATTGTATTTGAATTGTTAGAGAGCATCAATGTGTATCTCTGTCTGAAGATAAGAGTTTTCATTTTTTTCACCAAGTTTTCTTTATTTCTGTTATGAAAAATTTATATTGTTGCGGTCCTTCTATTTTACTTTTAGCTGTCATAACACAGAGAAACTCATCGGAGGTAGATGAGTAATTAGTTCCAGTTAATTTGTGGCCATACCTGGACTGTTTAAAATTACCACGTTCAGTCTCACAATGTTTTGTGTTTTTTTCATCAAAGACATGTCATGAGAATACTTCAGAATTGTTGCTAAAATGTTTAAGCCAGTTAAAACAATTATTTGCAAACATGAGGCTTCCTTTTAATTATTTATTAGTTACCTGCGGGAATCACAGTGTAAAGCTGCTCCTTTCTGTGTGCCTTTGTATTTTGTACCTTGCAGGTGGAAGGGGGAAAAGAACGATGATTTCCATTTTTCCACTTTTAAGTACTGATCTTCCACCTTCAAAACTGAAATTAACTTTGCTTCAGTAGGGGATGATTCAGCTATTAAGTCAGATTTTTTTTCTGGAGGGGATTAGCTGTTTAAAGACACCTACAAGTTTTTGACAATCTTACCAGATAACCAAATGCTTTTAAAAATCTGAGCCTTTTTTTACTGACCTTTTGGGGATTAATCTTTTTTGAAACCTTCCCTCTGTTTGCAGAGGGAAATCTTTCTTTCCTCCTTTGGCATTAGTGTCAGAGGCTGTTGGGCCTCTCACAGTTCTGAATGCAAAACCTCCCCTGTCCCCTGCTGCCAGCATCTGTTAGAAGTTGTGTGATAACTCATTGTTTCCTGCTTTTTGCCTTGGCATAGGGGGGTTTGACAGAAAAATTGCTACTATTTGTATGTTATGTGTATGTCATTTCCTCAGTCATCCAACATCATCTCATAATTAAGAGGTTCATCTGGCTGGCATTTGGTACTTGCAAGGGAGGAGATTCAGTGTGCTGACGGTTCTGTTCAGCTGTGAACCACAATTACCAGAATGTGGCATCTTTTGACTAAGTTTGGATTGGTTTCACAGTTAATCTGCAGACACCCTAAGCTTTTGACTCAGTGTAAAACCAGTGCCAATCAGGTCATCCCTGCTAGCTTTGACCCCACCTGGCAGGACTGCCTGGTGTACAGAAACACATCCCGCCAGGAAGCAGTACTGTCCTATCACTGTTGTGCAAAATCCCTTGTGAAGTGCCAAATGGTGCTCCCTGATGTTCCAGAGGGAGGCAGGTCCTACTTACTGTAGTCCAGACCTGGCCTAGAGGCTGCTCTCTGCTGTGTGACCGAGCCACCCAGCTCCCCATGCAGCACCTCACAGGCAGTCAGACCTGTCATTACAACTGTGCACAGCTCAGACACACCTGCCCACCTGAGTCATTCTCTAAGCAACTCCATCCCCCATTGCCTCATGTGGTGGAGTGTTAACTGCAGTTTATGTTAATGCATGATGTTGGCAGAGACCCTGTCAAAAATGATGGATGTACTTTTGGCTAATAACAGCACGATAAGTTGTGATTAACTTTCTGAGTAATGTCTCTGAACAACTGCATGTGTTCATTTTCATATGCATTAGGGAACAGGTTAAATTTTTTACTAGGTGTTTAGCTTTTCATTTTGGAAGGTTTTACTCTAAAGCTTGGACTATAAATGAAAACAGCCATCATCATAACTGTTTGTATGACAACCATTGTCAATGAGCACAGTGCCAAACGTTGTGCCCATCTGCAGCCAGCACCAATCTGGTACTCAAAGTGGAGAAATCTCAGCTTGAAACAGCAGAAAAACTCTTACATACTATCTTTATATATTAAATCCTTATATATAGGATTAAATTTTCACGAGAAGAGTGTGGATTAGGACTGCAGCAAGCTATAGCCCTTTTTGAATTTGATGTTGAAATTTTTAACTTAAGTCTCTAGGGGAAAAATGGAAACCAAATATAACAATTAGCCTGACACCAAAGCAGTAAAATATGGTTTCTGAAATCCTGGTGAGAAAGATCTTTGATTCTGTTGCCCTTCTAGGCTTTGATTTTTCAAGACAAAAGTAATTTAAATTGGGGTTTTTTTCCCTACAGTATGACTGAACTCCTGAGGCTTACAAATGCTATCAATTTACTTTTCAGAAAAGGCAATGATTAAGATTAAGACAAACTTTCTGCTTCTGATAAGTTAAAAAAGAGGACTAATTCTGCTGCTTGCATCTTCAGAACATTACTTTTGGTGTATTGATGACCATTTTTAGGCCACTGGCCTAAAGCGTTAATAACCTATGTGATCTCTTTGCAATCTGTTGAATCTTTTTCAGATTTAGAAAGTAAATTTATCCAAGCTATGACTTACTCCTGTTTAATAGTTGAGGCATTTGGCTCATAAAAAATGCAACTGGAATAACTTTACTTCTAAGGATATTTTCAGGTTAGATAACCTGTGGACAGAGCCTTGTGCTCTCGCAGCGTTCCTTGCTTTGCCAGCAGTGAGGCCATGGTCTCCTCCACTCCCTGAGTGAAGTGGTGGAGGATTTTGCATCATTTGCTATCAAGTGCAGGGGTCAGGAGACCTCAGCCAAGGCTGTGTCCCAGGAGGTGCAGAGGGAGTGCGGGGTGCCCAGCTCGTGGATAGAGCTGCCGGAGATGAAAGCTCTCTGCAGGGAAGCCACTGCTTGCAGCATAGCTGGCAGCTTGGCAGCTGTGCCTTCACTGAGAAGGGGTTCCACAATTTCACACACCATGCAGGCCATTCATTTCTAGTTCTTTCTCCTCAGGGTCTTTGCATAGGCAAATAACTCATCAGCTTTTTCCAGTGTATTTCCCCTAAATTACTGAGACTTTCAGATGGGCCTCTGAGCACCCTGCTCTAGTGGAAGGTGCCTGTACCCATGGCAGAAGGTTTGGAACTAGATGGCGTTTCTTTCCAACGCAAACCATTTTATGATTTCATGATTCTAAGCCTTAGAGGATTTACAGGAGGGAAACTCAGGTGTTTGGATACGTTCTCCCAGGGATCTGGAGTGAAGGCCAAAGTCCCAAGCAGACTCTTAGCTCATAACTACAAATGGTAACAGATATGATCTTTTTTCTGATGATTCAGCAATGATAAAATAACTTCTTTACATCATATTAACACAGATACCAGGTTTGCAGCTAATATTCAATAGTGTTTAGTGTGTTTGACTTTTTTGTTAGTTTTTATTCAGATCCAAACTCTAGTAATGCTGCTAAATTGCTGTTCTGAGTGTTTGAACTGTGAACATGCCACATCTTCATTTAGCAGAAGCAGCACCTTTGTATCTAAGATACACATTTTGAAGGCTCTTCAGACTCATTTACTTGTCTTGCTTCAATGCTGCTGCTTCAAAAAATAAATGATTACTAACTTTAAAATGTTCACAATTCCCATCTTACTGCTAACTATGATTAATAATGATGACTAATCACCAGGTAATCAGATTTGACTACTTCTGTGGAAACATTTCATAAGGTTCATTAGATTGTTCATAACACATTTTGCTGACTCTTGGGAAAATGAAATCAAATTAAGTGGAGCCAGCCCCCTTCAGAATTTAACTGGGTATTCATAGGGAGTGCTTACAAATGTTACATCCTCTGCTCCCCACAGTGGCGAGGCAGTATGTTGTTAGGCTGAGTGTTTACTACTGCACTAACTAGTATATACTGTATGTTTGAAAATACTGTTCATGAAGGAGTTAGTTTTCAAATTTATACCGAATGGGTGATCAGTTTTGGTGTAAAACAAAGTGAAAAGGAGTAAAAGAGAATTTGCTGCAAACAAGCAAATTCCACTAGCAATACAAAAATTTAATGAGCATGCCTCAGAAGTTGATTATAGGGAATAAAATCAGAACCCATGTCAAGGTGTGTGTCATTTCTGAAGTAAGCAGTGGATATTGGCAGGTGGTGTAACAGCTGACTGGAGCTTACTGGAGCTGTGCAAGCAGTTCACGTTTCAGTCTCTTTCTGAAGAAGGGGAAATGGTCAACAAGAGTGTTTTACTTGACCTAAGGTTTGATGCTGTATTTCTCTTTTTCAAGATTTCTTAACCTGTTTTTAATAAAATACAAGCCAATTTTGAAGTTAAGCTGTCGTTTCTAAACCTGCGAAAAGCCCAAAACATTCACAATAAATATTCTTACGTAAAACAATTTGCTGAAGGTGCAGATTGGTTCAGGTGGTATGAAACTAGTTTTCAGTTTTTACATTAATCTCGGGAAAGCCTATCCAATTCTATAAGGGAGTGTAGTGCTAATAAAAAGACACTGCTTAAAATGACAACAAAAAATTAGTCATGTTGATTGTAATTGCAGGTTGTCATCCCCTCCCACTGGAATTTTAACCAGCAAAATCATTATTAAAGCAGCATTTTAAAAGAGACGGAAAATGTTTAGACGAAGCGAATATTTGACCCAAAAGTTATATTTGTTTTTCTAATATTTTTGCACCAGCAAAATCCTTGGTGTTAATCAGGGAAAGTAACAGAATGCTGTGGGGCCTTCCTGATGGTCAGTAGTTGTGGTTTAAACTAGGAATGTTTCATAAGTTATTCAGGAAACAACTGAATCAGTCATACAATATAAACAAATACCCAATAACTTACCAGCTTGAGAAAATGTAAATTGGTGATAGGTAAATTCTGAGCAGAGAAAGTGAACAGCTGGTTATTTTGTTGCATGGCAGTGTTTTGAAGATACACTATGAGTAATTTCTTAAGTATTTTAAACCAAGTAGTCTTTATTTTAATGGGAAATGATCTATTTATTAATTAATATGTTATTTTTTAAACTAAAATGACAGTTATCTTGCAGATATTTTTATAGGATACTGAGGAAAACTGGAAATTCTCATACATCTGAATTGTGGGAATGGCTCCTGACTCACTAACTGAGCTTGCAAGGGAATAGGGACTTAAGAATTATACCTTCACCCTGATGCTTCACCAACCCAACTTTAAACATGAGGTTATGCGAGGAAGCTTACAGACATAAACTACATGCGCCAAAAGGTTTTCACCTTCAGCTGCTGGAATGCTCTGCCCTGTATTTCCCCACACTGCAGTACTAGGTGTTGCTTTTTGTTTTATAATGTTTGTAGCAAGTGCCTGCTGCTTCACTAGCACTGTGGTTTTCAGTTCTTAAGTACATAAATGAAATCCTTGCATGCTGGCCATCAAGCACTGTGGTCAGAATAAAAGGTGCAGATTGGTTTGTCCAAGAGCTGTGGGTGTAGGAAGTGGTGAGTCCCATATTCTCTTATCTGGCTTTAAAGTTATTTAAGCATTTTATTCAATGATACTGTAATGCCTCATGTGCAGATAGACCCCAGATCCCAAGAGTCCTCATCTAGGTTTTTGCTGGTAGCCATACTCGTTTGTTGAAGCATTTTGACGTATTATTGTCTCTCTCCTGAGAATCCATCTGAGAGCCCTGCAAGCAGAATTGTTCTGCTCTGCAGAAGTTCCTTTTCATCCTCCACCTCCTGAAGTAGTTGTGAATAAATCAACAAATTTATTTCAGCCTCTTTCTTGAGATTCTGCCAGCACAGTGTCAAACACATGGCTGAGTAAGAGGAGTTGGTCCTTCGGAAGGCTGCGGCACAGAGGTTTGTAGGGAGGCTGGGTGGTGGTGCAGTCAGACATGAAATGCTAACATCTAAGTAACACAGAAGTCAAGAGAGTGAATAAACAGTTTTCAGCCTGGCAAAAGCAAGATTCCACAAAGCTTCTGTATTAGGACTGGGTTTTATCAAACTTTATGGATGGTTTAGGAGCACTGATGAATAGTGAGCTGGAAAAAACTGCTAGCAAAATAGAAGTGGCAAGGAATGTAACTGAGCAGGATGGAGTAGCAATACAAAGGCGGATGAAGCTCTAGTGCTGGAAAATGCTGATCTGCCTGGTGACGTGGTTCAGAGTCAGCCCTCATGTGTCATGTTTTCCTTGGGGCTGATACGGTCCTGTTCAGAGCATTTGAACAATCTCACACAGCTGGAAATGATTTCACAGAGTCATGTAGGTTGGAATATTCTCTTGAAATCATCTAGTTTACTCTCCTGCTCAAGAGGGTCAGCTGCAGCAAAGTGCCTAAAACCATGTCCAGTTGGCTCTTGAGTATGTCCACAGATGAGGGCTCCACAGCCCGCTGGGCAGCCTCTTCATCCACCCTCACATCTTGTGTTCAAATGAAATTTCACATTTCAATTTTTTTCCACTGCCTCTTGTGCAGTCAGTGAGCATCCCTGAGAGGAATTCAGTTCCCTTTTCTTTGTCTCTCTTGCTGGGTATTTATGCATGCTGCTAAAATCCCTCCAAGTTTGACAGTCTCGTTCTGTGGACTGGGTTGGAGGGAAAGGTTCCCTCAAGGAACATAAAGTGGTGAAACTCAGTGGATCCTAATGTTACTTGGTGTGGAAAAGAAATAGGAATTGTTCATGGGCTAGAACAGAGAACTATTCAGTGTTCTTGTTGGAGGCTGGATGGAGCCATAATAAGAAGAGAATATGGATTTCCACAGACTGGAGGGGTCTTACAGGTACTCTGTCATGAGGAAGTAGAAATAACCGAATCTTCACAAAGAGGACATGTCAGGAACAAGACCAGAAGGAGAAGACGACCTCTTGAGGAAAGATGAGGTTATGTTTTTTTTTAATTTCTTGTAAAGGGAGGACTAATTTGGGGAAAGTTGGAGTTTAAAAATGCTTTCTGCCTTGAAACCTGCAGCTGGCAAATTAACTGTGGAAGGAGTGATCTGATCTTGTAATGTTTTGAGATTGAAGAATGAAAAAGAGAATCATTTTGTCCCATTTTTAGGTGAACTTGCACAACTGGAGACAGATCAACCCTGAATAAGTTTGGAGGCATCGCATGTGCCCAGCCATGTGCTTATTGCATCACAAAAAAACCCAGCTATGTTGGCTTGGACCTTTTGTAAAACAGCAAGGAAGACATTCACCTTAATTTGAGATGGGGGTGTTGGCTGTTTTTTATGACAGCAGGATCTCTGGATTACAAGGCTCTTGTTTTAATATATAAGCATGTAAGTATGAGTTAAGCACCAAAGACATAATGAAATCTTTAATGTCTTATTGCCCACAGGCATTGAGTGGAATTATCTTAATTTGCACTTATCAAATCAGTTTGTAAATGGAAAAATAATGATATAAACTGGCTTTGGAAACTTAATGGCTATATTGTGTTGAGTCACTTCTTCACTGTTTTGAAATAAGATTAGAGTGGTCCAGAGCACTTAGACCTAGCAGACCATATCAGAGGCTGTTCTATTTTTATATTTTAATTTTAACCTCTTCTACTAGTTATTGTGAAGGATTCCAGGATGCTGCTCCTAACTGACTGCTATGTTAGGCATTTTCCTATTCTATTTACCAGATTCAAAAGCTTTTTTTTCTTAAATGGAGTTACCTTCAATGTGTATTTCTTAGGCCATTTTTAATATGGTGTGTTAACTTTACAGCCATATAGAATAAACAAGTTAGTCACAAGCTGCAACTAAATAAAACCCAGTGGCACTAGAGAATTCTGCTGGCCCTAAATCTTGTGAGACTTCGAACTGGTAGGTTGAAATTGAGAAGATTTTCTCAGGCTTTCCAAATACTTTGTGTTTGCTTCACCTGATACTTGGCAGTCAGGTGAAGTCCCAGGTGGCTTGAAAAAGGGGAACA
This sequence comes from Grantiella picta, assembly GCA_013397955.1. NCBI lineage: Eukaryota > Metazoa > Chordata > Aves > Passeriformes > Meliphagidae > Grantiella > Grantiella picta. The sequence goes on from VZRM01001555.1 coordinate 225,335, forward strand.
TGGTACCAATCTTAAAAAAGGGTAGAAAGGAAGATGCTGGGACCTGCCAACCTGTCAGCCTCACTTTGTGCCTGTGAAGATCCTCCTGGAAGTTGTGTACGGCACATGGAGAACAGAGAGGTGATTCAGGACATCCAGCTAAGGGCAAGTCCTGTCTGACCAGCCCAGTGGCCTTCTATGATGGCATGACTTTTCCACATAAATGGAACAGAGCGCTATTGATGTCATTTATCTGGACTTCTGTAAGGCCTTTTACATGGTCCCCCACAACATCCTGCTCTCTAAGTTGGAGAGAGATAAATTCAATAGGTGGACTATTTGGTGAATAAGGAATTGGTTAGATGATCACATGCAGTGAGTAGTGGTCAACTGCTCAGAATCCCAGTGGACATCAGTGAAAAGTGGTGACTGAGATTCATATTGGGAGCAGTGTCATTTAGTCTCTTCATAAATGGCACAGAGGGGTCAAGTGCACCCTCAGCAGATTTGCAGATGACCCCAAGCTGAGTGGTACAGTTGACATGCCTGAAAGATGGGATGCCATCCAGAGAGACCTGGACAAGCAGGACAAGTGGCTCATGGGAGTCCCATGAGGTTTAACAAGATCAAGTGCTGGTGCTGCACTGAGGTCAGAGCAAACCCTGGTGTCAATCCAGGCTGGAAATGGACAGATCAAGAACAGCTTTGCTGGGGGTGCTGGTGGATTGAAAAGTTGGACATGACCCAGCCATGAGCACTCACAGCCCAGAAGGCCAAATGTGTCCTGGGCTGGTCCAGAGCAGTGTGGGCAGCAGGGACAGGGAGAGGATTCTGCCCCTCTGCTCTGCTCTGCTCTGGTGAGACCTCATCTGCAGTGCTGCATCAGCTCTGGGGTCCCTGCACAGGAAGGACATGGCACTGTTGGAGCAAGGTCCAGAGGAGGCCACCATATTGATTAGAGGAATGAAGCACCTCTCCTATGAGGAAAGAATTGGAGTTGTTCAGCCAGGAAAAGAGAATTCTTCAGGATTACCTAATTGGAGTTTTCCAGTAGCTGAAGGAAGCCTACAAGAGAGATGGAGAGAGATGTTTTGCATGAGCGTGTAGTCACAGGACAAGGGAAGATATGTTCAAACTAAAATAGAATAGGCTCAGATTAGATATTAGAAATAAATTCTTTGCTGTGAGGGTGGTGAAGCAGGTTGCTTAGAGGAGCTGTGGATACCACATCCCTGGAAGTGTTCAAGTCCAGGCTGGATGGGGCTTTGAGTAACCAGGTCTAGTGAAAGGTGTCCCTGCCCATGGAAGGGGGTTGGAACTAGGTGATCTTTAATGTCCCTTCCAACCCAAGCCATTTTTATTAGTTTGAAAACAAGCCAGTGGGAGATCTCAAGTCAGGATTATAATTTAATAGGAAAATTAAAAATAAGTGCAATAATACAAGATAAAACACTGACAAAGTCAGATATAACCTGACACCCTGTTAGTCGGGATGGTGGTAGCAGTCCAAGTGAAGTGGTTCAGTTGAAGTGGTGATCCTGTGGAAGATCTGGTCTTCACCTCAAGGACCAGTGGTAGCTCTTGTCCTCTGGGAATCCACTAGACAGGGCTAGCTCAGGCAGTTCCAAGGCCAAGTTATATCCAGGTGGGAATGCTTGGCTCCTCCCTGCTGGGTGGAGCATCTCACAATAGGATGAGGTAAGTCCATGAGTCATGCAGTGGTTTCTTGATGGCTCATTGTCTGTTTTCAGGGGTGAGTCAAAGCAGGAGATAACAACCAGTGTCCCAAAGATTTTTGGTAATAGAATAACAAATACATCTATGTTGCAATCTAGGACACCATTTTATGATTCTATGGTTCTAAGATTTCAGGTGCACCTTTGTATTTATTGTATTTTTAAACTAGTTCACTCTGGCCTGGATATTGGGATGATAGCATGGACCTCCCAGCATCATTCATGCAGATTACTTTTCCTGAGTTGTACATTACTGCCTGTGACTCAGCAGAGTTTGACCACAACCAGGTTATATTGTCTGCTGTGTGATTTCTCTGCATAGCCTTGGGGTAGGATAATTTTGACTGCTTCCTTAGAAGGCAGGTGAGTACAAGATTTCCTCAATAGGAGCTAAGGAGAAATGCACTGCCTTAGGGAGGAAGAGGATAGCTAAAGTGTATTTAGGAGAAAAAAATGTACTGGAAAAGAAAGAGTTGACATGGGAACAGAGACAAGAAGTGAATGATACCAAATTATGAAAATGGTAAACACAAAAGGATGGAAGACAGGAAAAACACAGGCAACAGTGTCAGAGTAATAATGTTCTGTTCAGTGTGCGTGCACTGACCTGTGTTTCTGTCACTGTTACCAGAATTATTACATTTCTCAGAGCTCCCCCAGTGAAACAGGCCCTTGAAGCTTGCCAGAATTCAAGTTTGCCAGGACTTCTCCTGTTTTGGAGAAAGGAGCTATTTGTTGCTTACAGCCATATTTTTAGACTAGCAGTAGAAATCATGGCATATCAAGTTACCACTTGGCAGAGTTGGTATGCTGTGGCTGTAAGCTGTCCTCCTGTTTTAAACAGGAAACACAATGCGTTTGCTTAAAACACCGGGAACTCATACTAAAGATCTGCTGGACTGAAGCTTCGGAGCTTGACAGCAGCAGATCAGTGGTAAGTAAGTCAACAAGTGGCAATAACACAATTGTTCTTGATCATTCTTGCACATCCCAAATATAGATGTAATGCCTTACTACAGGCATCACCAATGAAAAATGTGACTTTGAGTTAAGATGAAGAAAAATTTAACTAACAAACAAACCCCAGAAGTATATTTGCCTCCCCTTCAGAGAGTGTGTTTTTTGTGTAATCTTATCTCTGGAGTTGTCAGTCTACCAAATACTAAATTTGTTCAAAGTTATTACTTTAACACTTCTTTCAGTAGAAATTATATTAAAATCTATATTATTTCCCTTTGCCCACAGTTATGTTTGCACTTCAAAGTCAATAAAATCTTACTGCAATAAAATCCTAAGCAATCTTACGTTCAGGCAAGAACAAGGGACTTTGTGTGCAGCTTCAGAATAAATTGAAGTTCTAACTCAACTTCATTTTGCAGTAAATTTGGATAAAGTAACTAATATCAGCTGTAGTGCCCATAAATAGGATAGATTTTACTGAGGCTCTAGAGACACAATTTAAAGTGAAAAGACTGTGACATTAAGAAGCTAATATACAGTCTTACTGTAAAAAATTGTTAAGTACTATAGTAGAGGCAAATGATACCTAACCCAGGGCATCCATTCCTGTCCAAACTTTCATGATGTGAAATTACAAAGCATAGGTCAGGAACAGACAAACTGCGTGTTCTTGGGATAAGAGATGGGAGGATTTGGTTTTTCCCCATTGAATGGCTTGGGGGCCCCATACAGCAGAATAATCATAGTTTACTTGCATGGATGACGTTACTATTAGACAACATAGTGAGAAATGGTGCAGAGACGTTGGTTATACGATGTGGAGCTTTAACAGGGTGTTAAGGCTCCAAGTCAAAGCTGGCTGTTCTTTCTTCGGCAGAACGGCTTAGTGTGCTGTCCTTCTAGGACTTGACTTCTGGAGTTCTGCTATCTCTGTGTCTGTGTTGGGCATAGTCTCCTTTGCTTTGTGCTTTCCCAGAACCTGGCTCATGTGAGCAGACTGTGAGAATTGACTCAGCTCTAGCTGAGCTAAAACTGATGATCTTTGTTGCACCAGAGCTGGCTTTGCTACAAATACTCTTATCCTGTTGCACCCAGCATTCCCAGGCAAAGAAAGGTGACCAGAGACACCACGTTCGGATCTGCATGCTCAGGTTCAGACAGGGATTGCAAGTTCTGGCTCCTCATAGCACTGATGCAGCTGTTGCCTGTCAGCTGGTAGAAGTATGAGGCAGACACAGCAGTAAAGGGGAAAAGAGTATTTACCTCAGTATTTAGTAGGATCCCAGGTGCACAGTTCTTTAAAAGTGGAACATGCCAAGTTTTAAATTGCATAAAACACATATATAATTTTGTAAACATTGCAAATTAGCATATCTACTTAAAATTCCCTAATAAGAAACTTATTAAATGAATTAATTGTCCCCTTAATTTAATTACTCCCCCCTAAATGGGACTACAGCCCAGTTTACAAAATATGTTCCAGAGAAAAGGCTTCATCCAAGGCTGGAGCCTCTAGTTCTCAGATAGTATAGAGCTCTTGGCCGCCTACTGTGAATGCTTGGTCTTCCTGCTTTGCAAAACCCCCAAACTAAGCTAAATATCAGCCTACAAAAATTACAAGTATGTGGGGCTAAGGTACAAAGAGTGTGTAAAGGGTACAAGGAAAGGGAAATGGTATAAAAATGTATAAAAAGGGTATAAAAAAGAAAAAACAAAAAAATCATCAGGCATCACAGCAACCATACTTATGTGTCTAAATTAGCCTGTAAATTATAAATTATACTCAAATTAGTCCATATTTGAGCTAATAAACCTTGTCAAACCAAGTTCAGTCAACAGCACGTGATTAGAGTGTTTCTATACCTGCTGCCTTCTTAATCAGAAGCCTGAATATCTCAGTGGTATCTCAACAACACTAAAGCCCACTTCAAAGCACCTTAAGGGGTCTAACTTGTCCACAATTGACCTGCACCTGTAAGGCACAGAGGTCTAGATAATGTGGAGTGTAGTCCTTTCATCTGTAGTCTGCCCAATTCTTTTTGGGATCTATTTTTTTTGTCCCAGGAAGTGCACTGAAATTTAGAAGACCAGTTCAGTACCATGGCTGTTTGAAGGTATTGAGTTGAGTGGGAGGCTTGTGAAGAGCAACTGAGCATGATTCAGCTCCTCAGGTGGGACACCCTTACTGCAGAAACACAAGTGGCATGGATTGAATGGACAGTGCAAAGAATTAGAAAACTGCTCCATGCTCACTCATACTGGTGCTGTATGGAGCTTTTTTTTTTTTTTTTTACTCATTGCTGTTGCTCTCAGGAAAGGCATGTGTTTGGCAAGGGCTTGCTGATGTAGTGCACCATGTGGTGCACCGTCACTCTGGTGACAGAGGTGGTTGTTAAGGCACAACAGACAGAAATGATGCTCTCCTCATCTTTTTCTTTGGATTCAGATTCATCTTGGACCTCGTAACTGTTCCTGGGAATAGTATGTTGTGTTCTTCTTTGAGTCATACTTCACGGTAAGGGTTATTACTGTTCAAGAAAAAATAGCCTAAAACTGTGAGACTCTGATGATGCTTCTTGCTTCCATAGAGTCATAGAATCCTGAAGGTTTGGAAATGCCTCCAAGATTATCAAGTCCAACTGTATCACCATCGTGTTACCACAACACCATGTACCCATGTACCACAGCCACATGTTTTTTGAACACTTCCAAGGACAGAGACACCACCACTTCCCTGGGCTTCACAACACTTTCTGTGAAGAAATTTTTCCTACTATCCAATCTAAACCTCCTGTGGTGCAACTTGAGGCTATTTCCTTTTTTCTGCCACCTGTTACGTGGGAGAAGGTACCCCACCCTGCTGCCTCTTCCTTTCAGACATTTGTAGAGGGCAATCAGATCCTTCCTGAGCTTTCCTTTCTACAGGGTAAGCAACCCCAGCTTACTCAGCTGCATCTCAATTGAGATTTTTTGCTTCATATCCCATTCAACTGACAAGCAAAAATGAACTGAAGTGTGTTAACTCAAGAGCTATTAAATGATATGGCACTAATGATGTCTACCAAAAAACCCAGAAGTACTAAGGCAAATTCCTCTTTTGGTAAAATTATTATAATTTGGGAGCAGACTGTAAATTACAGAAAGAGTGTCTGATTTAGTGGGTGACATATGCATTTGTCCTGGATTTAGCTAGATGCTGTAACATTTGCTGAAAACATATGTTTGCCTAGTGATACTGTGCATAAGCAGAGAACAACCTCTCTTGTGGCAGGAGAGCCTCACCTGAGCAAAGCTTTCTGCTAAGGGATGTGAAGAAAGGAAGAACAGAAGCAGTATAAATGAGATAATTTAATTCTGTAGGTTTTAATGGTAGAACACGGGAGGAGAAGATATAACCCTGTATTGAGTATAGTTATCATGACAGATCAATGCACACCCTAACAGCACGATATTGTTTTCTGTCATGTAATTGATAAATGCTCTTTTTTCAGGTGGAATCTTTCCAAATACAAAATACCAATTTTACCTAAGAGGTTACTGCTTTGGTGTTCAGGAAGGAGGAAAGGGGATAAATCTTGCAGACTTGCTTACCTTAGCAGGCTTTATCAGGCGTCGTTATTCAACTCTACAGCTGAATATGGTCAATTCCATTAACCTCAAGTTATACCAATCCATCATATCATGTGTTCCACTGCACTGCTGCTGTGGGGCTTCTGCGGTGATATAGAGGCTGTGGGCAGAGCTGAAGTTCTGCTAATTGAACAAACACACACCACCAGTCCCTGAAAAACATCAGTGTTAGAAACCTATACATACTTTCCTCTATCTAATCTTTTGTGTTATAAATTAGTAACTTTTTCATATATGGGAAAAGTACATGATGAAGAATTGTCCCATGGAAATTTCATAGGTAGGGGTTTGGTTTGGCTCTATAACTATCAAAACAACCGCTTTTTCTGGAATTAATGTTTGAAAAAAGGCAAGTATTATGCAAGTTACATTGCAGAACATATGTACTTGGTTTAGTTTTGGTTTTGCTTTTCTTTTACTTTTATTTAGAAGGTCAGATGTATTAGCTGATATAACTTCAACTGTTCAGCTGGGTTTTTTTGTTATTTCTTTTTTATCTGTAGTGATGCAATAACTTTAATTGATATTTTGGGAGAAAAAGCAAGCTCTGAGTTTCACATGAAGTATCATAATTTGGGTTTTTAATTTCTAACAAATGGCAGGTCACTCAGCTTTACATTTGTTTCTCTATCAAGACTAAATTGTGAGAGCTCCAGAGATATCCTTGGACTAGAATTATATGCTTTAACAAACATATGCTGTGAGCAATGAGACAAGGACTGGAGAAATATAGCTATACATGTATGCTATAGCATACCTATGTTTGTAGCACCGTTGTATTACCTGGGGTAGGATAAGTCATGTAATCAGAGAAACAACAAAGGCCCTGGGGAGACATCCTAGCAGCCTTTCTGTACCTAAAGTGGTGTACAAAAAAAGCTGGAAAGAGACTTTTAATATGGGTAGGCAGTGATATGACTAGGGGTAGGTAATGGCTTTCAACCAAAGGAGGACAGGTTTAGATTAAATATTAGGAAGAAATCCTTTGCTGTGAGGGTGGTGAGGCACTGGCACAGGCTGCCCAGAGAAGCTGTGGATGACCCATCCCAGGTAATGTTCGTGGCCAGGTTGCTCTGAGCAACCTGATCTGGTGGGAGATGTCCTTGCCCACTGGAGGGGGGCTGGAAATAGACGACCTTTAAAGCCTATTCCAACCCAGACAATTCCACGATTTTATGAAACGTAACTTAAATTTCTGAGTTTAACATTGCCCTTGCTCCAGGTCTTCTCCAGTGTCTGATTTACTTCAGGGTCATTTTTTATCCCAGAACTTTGTACAGCATATACAAAGAATATACAGTTGTTCTTGATAGTAACTTTTAAAATCCTTGGTATATTTACAAATCTCATTTTTTATCTTTAATTCCTGTCTTCAAGGATTTCTTGTCTCATTGAGTTGCATGGTCTATTTGCACAGAGTGTGTAAAAACAAACTATGAAAACTGTGTTAAAGATACTGAGCTGTCTTCTGTAATGGTATGTTTCTACACACAATGAGAATGCATTTCTGAGTTTTTCAAAAGAAGATTTGAGCAGTTTGCTTCAGCTGCTTGCAAATGTCAGTCCTCTGAGCATTAATGAGGCAATAACTAGGTTGAGAACAAAGCTTCTGGTAATTCTGGTGATACATTTGAGGTAAATGTAAGGGCTGTGCTGGGTCAAAGTAAGAGAAATGTTTCTCGGGGGAAAATATTTGTGTCAGAAAACACATTAGGCAATGTGAACTAAGCTTCTCACCACCTGCGTGTTCTTTTAAAAAATGTGCTTACAAACAATAACCTGAAAATAGAAGGTAGCATCCCAGAGAATATGGTGGACATTCAGGAGTCTCTGCACTATTCAGGGGGAATCTGTTTTGTGCAGCCTTGTTGATAAAGCCTAAATGAAGGCTGGATGCCTGTTAAGTCTACCATTGTCACAGATCAAAGAGAGGGTGTTTATTAGGAAAAGCACTTCAGACAAAGATGTCAGGCATTTTGCTCCCCCGCCACCCCATACACTCAGGAGTTCATGACAACTGGGGAGAAAAGAAGGTTGTCACAAGGGAGAGTGAGTTGTTTTTCATTTTTAGAGACTCATGACTCAGAATCCTGGGACAATGTGTGTGTATTTGTACAGCTTTAAAAGTGGGATATGGTATGTCAGAAAAGAATTTTACTTTGCATAGTGTATAATCCATCATAAACTTAACAATATGAAATCAAAAATTGTCTTTGTTTACTTGATTTTTGCCTATGGCTCATCTGGCCAGCCTTTTGAAACATGTGAATAGTTTCCATATATGCAATTACCTGTGACGTTGCAAAATTCTTATTACAAGCAAAAAGAGTGAGGTGAGTCTTGTGAAGTAGAAATAGCTCTAGAGTAGGTGTGCATACATCAGAATTGGTCATTTTAGTTCCCCAGAAAGGGATAGTCTGAAATAATTCAAGTAAATCACATGCAAATGTGATAGCTTCTCTTCATCAGCACAAACATGTTTTGGGTTGACCTGAGGTTCTTCCATGCAGAAACTGGGATTTCCTGGGAGCATCACCCCTGAAACCTGTGCAAACTTTAAGGCACTCACCTCATACTGATGAAATGTATTTGATTGCTGAGCCAAACATGAGGCTTAGAAAAAACCCAAGTTCCTGTTAGCATAGAAAAATCTCTGCAGCAACTTTACTATACTTTGGCTGCTTTGCATTCTTTTCTTTTTCTCTTCTCTTTCCTTTGCTTTGAATCCCCTTCCTTACAAGTCTTTGTACTGTAAAAATGAGAAAAGTAATCTGTATGCTGATGGCAGGTCTAATGGCATGAGGGGTTTCAAGGGTTTCAAAAAGGGTTTTAATCTTCAGTGAACAAAAGCTGATCTTCATGTGTAGTAGGTTTTTTATAGGCTTTTAGTGAGAATGTGATAGTGTTACAGAAGACTGCAATGATGACAAAACTTACTACAAAGTATTCACAAAGATACAAAGATGATGTGGTGTTTCCTTGGGAGTTGTGGAGCTTAAATGTGCTTATGAACAAAGACAGAAATAAAATGTCCTTTTTAAAAGCAAAAAAACTAGATAACAACAGAAAATTGCTCTTGAGATGGTGGAATTTGCCATCAGTTATTTTTTGGGGCCAGTATATTAATATCATTCTTAAAAAAAATGTGAATAAGACAATTTTTGGAGATTTGGAAGTTCAGCTCTTGTGGTCCTCTAGAACCTGCTCATAGGATGATGCTTCTCAAGGGTCAATCCTTTAAAAAAATTTTTGTAGACACTTTGGTCTTCTTACCACTTGCAGCTTTTCTATAATAATTACTGTGTCTGTGCATATGTTGAGTGGGAGGTTCATAGCTGTTCCTCAATTACCTATTATGAACACTCCTATTTTTAGAGTATTGCATTCATTTGCTGGAGGTGGTTCTGCAAATTTCTAAACGATTTTCTGTGCCTTTGCTTTGTTCTCAATGCTTTTATATTATGCAGGTAAGAACAGGAGGCATAGAGCCTTAACAAATTGAGCCTTGGTCCTATTTTTGGTCATCAAACCTCAGGAAAGTCCTATTCATCATCTGCAGTGTCTAGGGAATGGCATTAATGACGGAATAGTTTATATCATGTTCTGAGATTAATTTAGTTAGTGCTGATGGTGCTGTTTTAAAATAGCCTCATTTTGACTAAAGGATTTCAGGGATCACTACATTTCAAAAGGCAATACAAGGTCTGAAGGAACCAGAATCAGTTTTGTTGTTGTTGTTGAACTTTATGTTCACATTGAGTAACAACTGAGCTGGGCTGATAAAATAGTAAAAGAATAAATACAGGTAAAAGAAGTTACGATGCAATTCTGAGCTCTATCTGTAGGGTTGGGTTTCTGAAATGAGAAAGAGCATATTAAAATGGAGATAAAAATTATACTTGTCCTCTTGCTCTAGGTAATGCGGGATACGAGAAAGCAGGAATTTTTAAATTGTGTCTGAGTCAAGACAGAAAAAAAAGAATTTTTTGTTATAGCAAATTTTATCGGGATTTGAGTCCTGTTTTTCCAGACAGTATGGTTGCAATGAATTTTAAGGAATCATCCAAACTTTGTGATTTGTGTCTGCATTCATTTCCTAAATTACTTAAAACTCATTAAGTAAAACCTTTGCTTTTTTGAAGTATGGAAGCTGAGTAATGAACATTTTTCTCTGTGGCAGACCAATTGAGGTCAGCTGGATTCAGAATTTAGCACTAAAACTTTCCAGGGAAGCCACAAAATATGCACAAGTGCTGTCACTCCTCACTTTTTTCTAAAATAAAAATTACTGTCACAGTCTCTGATGATGTGGGGTAACTTTCATTCATGGTCACTTCTTCACTCTGTAATGCTCTTGCCTGGATAAAATTTTATTTTCTTACAATACCTTCTCATATCAAAAAATGCCTTGAAGGTTAGAGCTAAAGAAATTGTTTTTATGCTCCCCAGAGCCAGAGAAAGAAGCATTTCAGTTGGTTGAGTTATATATAGAGAAACATACATTTATTTCTCTCTCTCTCTCTCTCGTATTGACGTGATTTCAAAAACAATGTTTTATAAGTCAAAGGTATATAAAAAAAGTAATTACAGAGATCAAATGCTTTTGTACCATCTGGATTATCTGATGACACAGCATGATATAGGAGGAATCTTAGGAACAAGAATGGTACAAGCCAGTGGTGAGTCCTCTGTGTTCCCCTGTGTTCATTTGTGCTGCTGAGCTGATTGTATTTTGTCAGACCCACTTAGGTTTGCAGCTGGCAAGGAATGGGTAGGTGTGAGACTGCCAAACTAAATCTAGATGTTGCAGAAACTAGCACTGCAGATGGTACACCTCCTTACAAATACTTTGGCTCCTTTACGTTGAAGAGGGGGCTGTGCATGGAGGTAGAAAAGTGTGAAGGCGACAATGTAGTTGTCTAGGAAACAGGTTGTAAAGCTGGAAAGCACAGGGAGAAAGTGTCAGGCTGATCCTGTCATACTGTGTGTGCCTCCACATTGTCATACTGGTTCAGCTGAAAGCTCAAGCTCGTGTAATTGTTCTGTGATTCTGCTTTTTTCTTTACAAATGGCTTTGCTCCTGCAGTGCTGCTGGTACAAGGGAGGGAGCAGGAAGGGGTGGGGTAGGACAGACCACAGCTGTGAGTTTGTTGCCCCTGTGCTTTTAATACCTCTTCTAAATTTTCCTCTCTGGATTAGCATGGTTTAAGGAGCATGGTTTAAGGTTTTCCTGCTCCTGCTGAGATAGCTGATATCCCACACTGACTTGCCTTCCTCCTGGTGCTGTGTTGGTGTCCGTGGAGCAATGAAGGCTGATGGCTTTGGTGCCAGGGAGAGATCCCAGAGCAGACAGCTCAGAATTGGAGAAGGGTGACTTTGGCTTTTGGATGGATGGTGTGTCATCAGCATAGGAACTTCATCTCATGCTGAAACCACATCTGGGAGGCAGTACTTGTCCAAAAATACAGACTAAACAGGACTTTTCCTGTCTTACTGTTACCATGAACAGTTTTGCTATCACCATGAGGTAGCTGGAAGGCCACTGCTCTGGGTATGTAGAGAGAGAAAAGTACTGCTTACACTTAGTATTCCTGTTCACTTCCTTATTTCTAAAAGGCAATTTCTCTTTTAGGACTGAAACTGTGTCTGTTCCAGTATCCAGGAATAGCAGTTCTCTCTCCCTGTCCCTGCTTTTGCTTCCAAATACAGACTGAAAAGTTGTCTGTTGCAGAGATTGGCTCTTCTTCCACACATCTGACTATCAACACATCTGAAGTTTACGTCATGCTTGAAAATTTAGGTGCAACAAAACTTGACTTCTCTTTCACAAAAAAATAAACCTAGAGAACACCAGCATTCGTTCCTTCATATCATTGCTTTTGGAAAGAGGTAACCAGCAACTCTTTATAGAGATGAATATTTGTTGTTGTTGTTCATGTGAAATTTAACCTGTTTCAGAAGCAATGAGTGACATGTATTGGCCTTGTGTTTGTGGGCTAATTGAGGCTGTATTTCAGCTCATGGAGTGGTGTTTCTGCATTGTACCCCAGGGTATCAGTTCTAACTTTCTCTCAGAAATGAAGTATCTGCACTCATTAAACATTTCAAGTGTTATGTTAACTTTACAGAAGACTCTTTTGAAATGCAAAATTAGGCTTAGAATTGTGTCATTTGTTTTGTATGAGAATTGTATTTTGTTCCTATGAGGACTAACTCAGATCAAAGCTAGAAATTTCCCACAAGGGAATTCTCAATATAGTGATACCTGCCTTAACAGCCTCTAAATTCAGTTTACTTTTCTATAATTTTAATGCATCTGCATTGTCTGAATAACAAATTTGTTAGATATTTTAGGTTGCTAGGCTCCTTTATTTTGAAGGCACATTTTGGCTGACATTACTTGCCATCCTATTTTTCCTATAATTTATATGCAAAATAAGTTATTTGTAAGTGAAAATAAATATATAAACCACAGATCTGAACTACTTACCAAAAGAACTGTCTGGAGCAGATACACCTAATCTCTTTTTCAAATGACTAGTTTAAAGGTCAGAAAGCAGCAGCACAGAACAAGTTAAGTTCACTCAAAAAAATTCGGATTTTTTTTTCTGTTCAGCTCAGAAATATAAATAATAGTAATAATTTTTAAAAAATGAAAATGTTCTGAGTCAATCACCTGGACTTCCCTTACCATTTTTCTGATAAACTGAGATTATGATTATAAGGGAGAGTGGATATTTCTCTACAGATGAAGTACAAATAATTTTCAGTGTTTCAAGTAATTTCTCCTTTATGTGCTTCTGACCTCAAAGGTGAAGAAAACCCCTGAACAATAAAAGTAGTGAGAGGTAATGGTACAAAGTGCTGGCAAGGATATTGAGCTTTCAGGCGAATTAGCTGGAATGAGTGAATAGGGCATTATAGGTCTAATCTTTGTGATTGTGGACTTTTGGCTGCTGTTACTTTGCTACCAGACTCTGGATAAGATATTTGGTTCAGAGGTCTGGCATTTCCTGAGTCTTCACTGCTCACAAACGTGTTCTTTACTCATCTGCCTCAGCAGGATGTGTAAGGGTGTACAAAATTGCTGCTACAAGCACTGTGGTTAGATTACCCATTAGTGGTCACTCCGGATTGTGCTTGGAAAACCAGTATGATTGAAAGGTATGTCTGCAGTAATATCTGTTTTCTATCCAGCTGTGAGCATCAAATTTTAAATTTGCATGCCCATTTCTCAGATATGCTGCTAAGTATGCATTTTGCTTTGTGATGATTAATTTTTCAGTTGTGAGAATTAGGCTAAAATGACTTTTATATTTAGTTAAACATGATTAGCCACATTAATATCTAACTCCTTTCAAGGGCTAACTGGAATCAATTTATCACTTGACCATCTTTTACTGGCAAGATATATACATTTACAGTGTTATTTGTGCCCATGTATGCACATACAGGTTTCTCAGATTTCTCTGAACTTCTCACTTTTAGCTAAGATTGATTTCACACTGATGATACAAACTGGGGCAGTGGCTGATACACCTGAAGGCTCAGCTGCCTTTCAGCTGGACCTTGGTGGGCTGGAGAGTTGGACAGAGAGAACCCTAATGGGGTTCAGCAAGGGCAATTGCAGCGTCCTGCACCTGGGGAGGAATAACCCCAAGTGCCAGCACAGGCTGGGGCTGCCCCACGAAAGAGCAGCTCTGCAGAGAAGGACCTGGGAGTCTTGGTGGATCACAAGGTGACAATGAGCCAGCAGTGTGTCCTTGTGGCCAGGAGGGACACTGGGATCCTGGGGTGCATCGGGAAGAGTGTGGCCAGCAGGTCAAGGGAGCTGATCCTCCCCTCTCTTCAGCCCTGGTGAGGCCACAGGTGGAGTGTCCAGTTCTGGGCTCCTCAGCACAAGAGAGACAAGGAGCTGCTGGAGAGAGTCCAGCAAAGGGTCACAAAGATGATGAGGGGTCTGGAGCATCTCTCTTTTGAGGAGAGACTGAGGGAGCTGGGCCTGTTTAGTCTAGAGGAGACTGAGAGGGGATCTCATCAATGCAAGTAAATCTCTCAAAGGCAGCTGCCAAGAGGATGGTGCCAGACTCTTTTCAGTGGTGTCCAGTGACAGGACAAGGAACAATGGTCATAAACTAAAACACAAGAAGTTCCACCTCAACATGGGGAAGAACTTTTTTATGTTGAGGGTAGTAGCCAAGCACTGGAACAGCTACCCAGGGAGGTTATGCAATCTCCCTCTCTTGAGAAAAACCCAGCTAGATATATTACTGTGTAACCTGCTCTGAGTGACCCTGACTGGGCATTGGTTTGGATGAGATGATCTCCAGGGATCCCTTTCAACCCTAAATATTCTGTGATTCTGTGATCCATCATGCATATTAATTACCCTTTATGGTATGTGTGGCTAATGTTCTCTTTTCTGGAAATATGAAGTAAAGAGGTGAGATTCTGTGGTTTATTTTCACTGCCTAGAGGCCTGAAATATCTCTGGTCAACAGTTTTGAATCTTGCCATTTGGTCACATTTATTCTTGGTTTGTAGGTAAAGAAAAAATTAGAAGTGTTGCCAACATCTAAGTACCATGTGGCCACTCGCTTGTTTCCCATTGTCTACATTGGAGGGAAGAGTTGACAAAAAAAAAGTAAAACTGGTGGGTTTGGGTTGAGATAAGAACAGTTTAATAACTGAAACAAAACCATATTTTTGGGGAACTAACTATGATAATTATATTAACAGTGACAAGAGTAGTAAAGAAATGGGGAGAGACAGAGAGGAATAAAACCCAAGAGAAGGAAGTGACACACCACAAACAAGGTCTCACCAGCTGCTGACCAATGTCCAGCCCACCCCTCAGCAGTGACCAGCCTCTCCTAGCCAGCTCCCCACAGTTCACATCCCAGGCATGATGTTCTGTGCTTTGGAACTTCCCTTTGGCCTGCTCAGGTCAGCTCTCCTGGCTGCGCTCCCTCTCAGTGTCTTGTACATGAGCTCCCTGACAGGGAATGAGACACTGAGAAGTCCTTGACTTAGGGTAAGCACTGCTCAGCAACAAATAAATCATCAAGTGCTACCAACACTTCCCTCATATTAAATTTAAAACACAGGATTGTATGAGATACAAGGGAGACAATTAACTGTATCACAGCTGAAAAAGAACAATAAGTTTCGGAAAAATAACACCGAATTGGAAAAATGGTATGGATGTAATCAGTGGTCGATGTAGTATACACCTTGTTTTCATGGTTTCTCCTATTTTAGCTACAGGTTATTCATTTCTGTATATCACAATGCTCAGTGATATCCAGCCTTCACTGTGGAGCTATTTTTATGTTAGTGTTGAGCAAGGAGGGATTCACTGTAGAAGGTAGAATTTCTATTGATTTCTCACCTGCAGCATGTTCTTTGACTTGCACAGTGAGGGAGAAGCAGTGCAGCTTTGTCCATCTGAGGGAGAAAGTGCACAACTTGCCCTCCTCCAGTTGCATCCTCAGCATGATGGTAGCACCACCATTCCTGAGAGTGGAAGAGCAGGCCTTGGCATCATGCTTCTGTCCTGCTGAAGCAAGAGAAATGTGGTGCCAGGATGTGTCAAGTAAATGTTACCCAGGAGATTACCAGTGCTCACCACAGTGCTTCTGCACTCCTGCTGGCTCTGAGGCTGTCCTTGAGAAAGACACAGAGGTGTACTGCAGGCACAAGGATCATGGAAATCTGCTCTTTGCCTGAAGGAAATGACTGCATGGTTGTGAAAGGGTGACTTGGGATTAGTTTGGAGAGTAAGAACTGTTCACAAGTTTGTAATGAGGGTTTTGTTTCAATGAGTCCATGAGTCATCCTCATTATTACCCTCTACAAAAGTGTCATGACTCCACTTCCTCAACATGATGTCTTTTTCTCCATTAATGAACTTGAGGTGTAAAAGGCTAACCTCCTAGTTTGTGCTTTTAATAGTGCTCTTAAATTCAGAATTCATCCTGCACAGTCCTGAGCAGCTCTACTGGGCTTGAGGCGAGGAGCTTAAATATTTTCCCAGGCCATCCTACTGTGTGTTGTGAGTGCAAAGGCTGAGGTATGTGTCACTTATTGGCAAAAGTTCATCTGCATTAGCAGGATTGACTGAATGTTTAACTCTGCAAACCACAAATACAAATCAGACTTGATGCAAGTGAACTGAAGTTATTAATTAGGCTGAGTGGGTGTTATGGTAGAGTATTAGACAAACATATTTTAGTTTAGATAGTTTTTTAAAAAATTATTTTTAGCTGTACAATCAATTTTGTTGATATGGGAAAAGCTTGGAACTTAAGAAAATAGATAAGGTACCTCAAAGTTCATCCATAATATCTATCTAAGGAAATAAATCTGTCCTGACAACTAGCAGTACTTCAGCTGGGATGAAGAAAAGGGTATTTGAAAGTTCTCTCACCATTAACTAAAACTATTGATTAATATTAGTGTCATATTTCTGGGATTTTAGTAGTAAAGTTTTATTATGATCCAGTCACGCTTGGAGAGTTTTCTCCAAGGATTGATCCAACACTGTTAGTTTCCTCCTTTAAGGCAGGACCCAGCTTAGGATCTGCTCTGTTGAGAAAGAGGAATGAAAAAAGGGAGGAGATGTTGGCTGGGAGAAGGTGGCAGTGGTAAATAACCCACTGCCTTGATGGAGAGGATAGGGAGAGCTGGAAGGATTGTGACCCCCTGGCCAGAGAGGGTGGTACTTACCATCTGGTTGCTGCTATCCTTGAATCATACAATACAATCATTTGGAAAATATTTCAAAAATTGTCAAGTCCAGTCATTAATATAGAATCACCATATTCCCATCTAAACTATGTCCCTAAGTGACACATCGACACATCTTTTAAAAACCCCAAGGGAGAGCAGGCTTTTTACACTTTCCCCTCAAACCTATCTCAAATGAATAATAGCATATTCTACACTGCATTTAAAACTTCAATATCACCAAAATATAAATGTTTTCCTTTGAGATGTTCTATCCAAAGTCTGTGATGTCTGTGAATTGAGCAAGTTTAGCTGAGGAAGAGAGAAAAAACCCAAATATCTAATATGACACAATCACAAGTGACACAATCAGCTGCCAGACATTAACCCCATTTTCAACATCATTCTTCAGAGGTACATAGAACAAGCTCTGGAGATATATGAAGTGCAAAGTCTTTAATGGTGTTAGCTTCTTAGGTTTTGAAACCCTTATTGTTTCATCTTTTGCCAATTGCATCTACTCTGACTATTGTAAGGAAAGTCAGCTGTCTTTTCTTCTTCAGCTGTTGTCAAATCTACCAGCACCTTTCTTCATATTTATAGCCTTTTTTAACTTAAAGATGTAGAAATAATTCTTGGAAATATCAGTGTTTCAACATCTATAGCAGAAAATTATCTTAGAATAACAAAATACAAAATCTAAAAAATAATGCTTCCAGATGAGAAGTACCCAAAGAAAATTTGGCCTGTCAGTCTTCTGATTTTCAAAGTGCCAGATTTCATCCCCCAGTTATCTTCTACAGACACTGAGGGAGCTGCAGGTCTACTGTTTCTCTTATAAACCTACTTGTTCATGCACCTTTTTGTTTTGCAACACCTACATATTACATTCCTCTCTTATTGACCCCTTGCTAATTCTAGATCATAAAGGTGCTGCTGAGAAGTGTTGGACGAGAAGACTGAACTTGACATCTTCCCATGTACATCCAGCACAGGTCTTCTCTTCTGTCCAGCAGCTGCCAGTGGCATGACTGGCTATCAGCACAGCAGCTGAGGTCTGTCCTTGCCATGGGCAGCCTGGCCGTGGGGCTCAAAGGGGTTGTGCTTGTAGTGACTGTGCTTAGGATAAACACTGAAGAGTTTTATACTTGCATTTGTCTTGATTTGCTCTCTACAGATATCTTCATTGCATGTTCTTCTAATACAGATCACACTTCAAAATTGTACCATATGCACACTGGTTAAAAATGCCACTGCTTCATGTATTTAATCTGATGTTCTTGAGAGTCACTCTGGACCTTCATTACATAGACAGTTTTTGAAATTCAGCACCTTCCTTCACTCTTTGGAACCTCCCATCAAATACATAATCTCTGGTGTAAGTAGTTTGATTAGCATTTGCTTAAAGTTCACCTTTAAAAGACAAAATTATCAGTAGGTAAACTAATTTTCATCACTTCTGTACTTGATTTATTAATAGTAAGACCCATTGGCTTGGCAGTTTGTAAGACCATCTGTCTTTTTGTGAATATCTTCAGCTAAATGCTTTTCTGTACTAAGAAATCAGGCTTGGTCAAGTGATCCAGCTCTGTCAATATGTACTATAAATTTTTTGAATGCTTAATGGGGTAAGTCAGTTGTGAATAGAGGTGATGTTCATCTACACTTATGTCATGACTGGTTAAGAAAAAGGGGTGATGTTTAACCTGTCCTTAGAAATCATTCACTAGCTGTGTGCTTGCTGTGTCTACCTGTTGGCCAGCTTGGCCCTTCTGAGTAGTGGTCCAAAGGCTGGAGCTCTGAAGAGTTAGAAGGGAAAGGGCTATCTCTAATTTTGGTTTTATTGTGGGTGTAAGTTTCAACTATTGCCATTTTTTCTAATAATAAGTTTTAAAGAGCATGTACCTACACGTAGATTTGTGATATTACTAGCCCCAGTTACAGACCTAAGTTGACTGAACATATCAACAAAATGTTGTAGAAGCATTTCTTAAAAAATTCAGTGTAGGAATAACAGGTAAAACACCTACTTTGAAGGAGAATCAGTGCTAAAAGTAATTCAGGAAGCAGCAGTTTGATTGTCTTGACCACTTCACAGAATCACAGAATATTCTGAGTTGGAAGGGTCCCACAAGACTCGTTAAGTCCACATGCTGGATCTGCTTAGAATACCACAAAAATCACACCACGTGCTCCAGAGCATTGTCCAGATGCTTCTTGAACTCTGACAGGCTTGGTGCTCTGACCATGGCCCTGAGGAGCTGTTCCAGTGTCCAACCACCCTCTGGGTGAAAAACCTTTTCTTACCATGCTTCAAAGCAATTCAAGAAGAAGCTATTTTTCTGTCTTCATGTGCACAGCAGTGGAAGATTAAAAATCAGACTGGAAAATACTACCAAAATGCTAGTCAGAAACTACAGACTATATAAAAGTTTCAAAAGGTGAAATTTCTAGACCTTTGAAGACTAGAGGAATATAGGAGGGGACCAATTTAAGGAACATTAGCTTCTATGAAAAGATTCCCATGCTGTTTTAAAGTCAGGTGTTTTAAGGGACTAGTACATCAGAAATCATCTTTAAAATGACAGATTTTCTTGTAGCACAGATATGTATTGCAGTACATATTCCTCAGTATTTCCTGAGGAACAGTAAACCTTCGCAAACCTTTTCACTTCGCTGCTTGTGGATTAGCTGTTTGTAATTTTAAACTACTCCAACTTGGTATTTGGGTTTGTATTTAAGAGCTGGACCTACTTCTGTAATGTACAAGAGACTCACTTTTTAGTTTTGAAAAATACGATTGTGTAGGGAAAGCTGCATCTTGGAGTTTGCTTCCTTGTTTAAGACCTTTCTTATTGGAAGTGTTATGATAGTAAATTTATAGCAAATAGTTCTTCTTCTCATGTTATTATATCCAGCAATATTTTTGACCTTACAACCCTCTAGTTGTTGCACAGCAGTGTTATAAACAGGAGTAATCCCCACAGGCTTGTATTTTCAGAATATGCTATCTTTTGTAATAAAGTTTGCACTTGAGATGTCAGAAGTTGCTGATGGTTTTCCAGGAATCCTCTGAGAACTCCTTTTAAGAAACATTTTCAAATTTTCTTTTTGTCCTCCTCATAGTTTAATATTAGTGTCTAGACTCCACTGAGAAGTTGTTTGTGGATGCAAGTGCTCTGGGCCCACTTTGCACCAGGTTATCCTAGCAGCAGGTGAGTGAGTATCTGGCAGCTGGAAGGACAGCTGCAAAGTGTAGCTGACTGAGGCACAACAAAGCCAGCTTTTAGCAGAAGGAACCCTGAATCTGAGCTGGCTCACTGACATACTAAGATTAGTGTTTTACAAGGAGAAAGAAGTTTGAAGGGAAAACTGACAAGTAGAGAATTCTTATTCAACTTGTTACTACAAATTTCGTGGAGTAAATTAGATTATTAAAAAACCCCAAACCACAGAAAACCAAAAGAAGGAACCCCCCCAATAACACCAGTAAAATTCACCACCACATAACCAAGCCAAACCAACCAGCCAACCAACCAACCAAACAAAACCCCCAAAACAAACAAAAACCCAACCCAAACCAAACCAAACAAAAAAAATCCTCCACAAAACAACAAAAACCCAAACAAGCAAGGCAAGACAAGGCTTCGAGCTATGACTTAGAATAAATCATCCTACACCAATGGGTTACTTTCTTAATTTAAACAGAGATATTTTTGACTTTGGAGATTTTAAATGTGCAGCTATTAAACATGAAACAGCACTAAGGAGGTGTGTTTTCAGTGGGAAAATTTCTGTGTAATTAGAAAAAACCCACATGCATAATTTTAAATTCAAGTGCATTCTTTTCAAAGGCTTCTTCCCTGACTGCCCTTTGCATTTACATCACTGGCACCCTGGATGATCTCACCTGCTGCTCCCTCCAATTCTCTTTTGGTTTCTATCTTATGAAAGCTTTCTTTCCTATTCCCGGTTTCCTCAGTCCTAAGGATTTGCATAAGTTTTATAAACTATTGTATTTTCTTTATGTATTCCTTTTGTAAGACAAGTAAAGGATTATATGGAATTTACAGTCTTCTTGGAACTAGGAAGTTATGGGGGGAATTTGCTGTTACTGGGTATTTGATGCAGTACTTTAGCCTACAACACTGGGTAATACAGGGGGGATTATGGTTGCTTATTCTTAAGGCTAAATATATCTCTTTTCTTTAATGCTAGTGCAAAGACAAAGTCCCTGGGCTCAAATGCCACCACCAGAAAGAAGCATGCATATTTGACATATAATTTCCATTTGCTATTGCCCCAATGTGTTCTTGTTCAAAGACATTTTTTGCATTCCCAGGACAGGAATGAATCACAGCCACTTGATTTTGTATACTGTTTACTAAATAATTTATTCCCACTTAGCCATTCATTCCCAGCATCAAACTATCCATTACAGTCATTGTAGTGGGGCAAATCATTTTTATAACTGATGTCTATACTGTATGTCCAGGGAGTCAACTGAAGGTGGCTGGATTTTTATTGGAAATGAAATACAATTACACAGCTCCACTATTTATAAAGGCTTCTAAAAGTTTGGTCTCAGCAGAGGCTGTTCAGAAGAAGTATAGACCTACAGAGATGTTTAAATAGTAATCAGAGATTGATGGTTGTTGAGATTGTGAACAAAGAAAAACCTTTATTGCTTCTGGTTTTGTTTTTTGCCAGAAATATAGACGCCTTTTCACAGAGATATTTCTCTAGATATTTGACCTTTCTGATTTTTAAGAAAAAAATAGAGAAAATAAGAAAACTTGCAGTCCTGAAGAACTGAAATAAACAGTTGAAGTTAGAAAGGAACATTAAATAACGTCAGCATTCAGGATTAGTACATTATGCCAATGTTATGGTACTCAGTTAAAGCTGAAATATCTTCATCCTTGTTTAAGTCCCAAACTATAAACACTGTAAATTAGCAAATGGAAGTTCACACCAAGGGTTCGATCTTGATTCTTGTTCTTCCAATTCTTTCTGATCAGTCAGGACATCGTTTTGATTCTTGCTCTGGTCTTTTTGGTTAGTGGAAAATAGAAGTTTTGTGCCATTGTGTTAATTTCAACTGTATGAGATTATAAGTACAATACTTGTTTGTGATGCCACTTCATTTTCAAAGATCTTTTCTGGTAATTTAGAATAGCTGTCTTATTCCACCTTTGAATTAATTTATCACAAAAACCAAAAATTACAACAAATCATTAGTTACTTGAAGAGAAAAACAGTAGCAAAATATGTTTTTCTTTTTTCCTGTGGGAATTTTATTTTGTTCAGAAACTTACATTTCCACTTCAGTTAAGAGACATTATTTTTAGAAATTTATTTTTAGAAATAGGC
Organism: Grantiella picta; assembly: GCA_013397955.1. Lineage (NCBI taxonomy): Eukaryota > Metazoa > Chordata > Aves > Passeriformes > Meliphagidae > Grantiella > Grantiella picta. Next base: position 247,741 of record VZRM01001555.1, read on the forward strand.
TGTTGATGTCTAGCTGGATACCTAAAGCAATGGATAATGGATAATGGTGGAATTTCCTGAGATGTTTGGCTCTCCAATAATGACCAGTGAATGCTTAGGACTCTGACAATAAATGTATCTTATTTAAATTACTGAACAACATGTTTTAATGAAGAATCAGTGTTTGATAATGGGTAATAAAGCTTATTGTGATGTCCTCTGACTGGAGCATTTGGCAAATATCAGCTTTCCTGCATATATGCTTTCAGAGGAACACTGTATTATGACTTATTTGAGTGAGCAGGTCTGTCAATATAAACACAGATTCATGCTATATACTCAAGTATCTGTGTACTTGGTGGCTATTTACTAAAAATGTTAGCAAAAATCTGGAGTTTGTGTCATTGCTTGAGTTGTGCAAGAGGGAACATGTAATGCTCCAACTTGTCACAACATCTGACTGTGGTTCTTGGTCTCTGACAATACCACTGAGGCTGTTTGTGGTGAGATTTTTCCTTCCAGCTGCACCATAAAGACATTCACCCATGTCCAGAGGAAGAAGCCAGTGCCTGAATATTGTCTAAATCCCATTTCAGTCTCCAGAATGGATGTATCAGTAGCAATGTTATGGGGAATGATTTTCTTAACTTTCCTGCTGCCAGACTTTGTAACAGGCTAACCAAAATTGACTTTATCTGAGTCTATAATTACATTGAATAGTGATATCTAAGCCTGCCTGGAACTGAGCCAGATGGCGAAACTACTGCAGAGCTATATTCCAGACTGCACTTCCCCCATTTATGTAAATTGTGTGAAGAGTTGATGTGTTTAAGAGATGAAAGCTATTTATCCCAAAGGGAAATAAACAAAATGGTAATATTTTGTTTGAGCACCAAGCCTTCCAATATAGATCATAGTACTTTGTGCATAAAGTGTAGTCTGGCAGAGGTCCACAGTGAGCTTTGAGACATTTTACAGCAAGCAGTACTGCCACGCTGATACATACTGTGCTACTCAGTGCCCTTGTTTTTTGGATTAATCTTTGGCATATAAGATGTGGATACTGAAAAGAATTTTGCAACTAGGGAATATATCACATGTTTGAAATCATGTTTCTTCTCCATAGGTTATCTTCAGCAGCTTTGCAGTTGCATGTGCCTCTGGCTACCTCTTGAGTAAAATGTAAAATATTCCTGCCACAGTCCACAGTATGTGCCTGGTTTAAGCTGTAGGCAACATGCATTCAGTAGCACTCTCTTTTTTGTTTGTTCATATGATCCCTGTGATGGCATATGACAATCTTTACACCTTTGCTTAATGTCAATGACAGAAATTTACTTGCATGTAGGGTTTGTTTAAAAAGCTGAGTATGAGTTATACTGTGGCCAAGTCAGTAAGCCATCCATATTTATTAATCATAGATTTCCATTAAATACATCATGACCACAGTTCTGGGCTCTATCATGCTCTGAAGAATGACAACACACAGAAAAAAAATCTCCTTCAAACTCTTTTTAAAACATTTGCTTTTGTGTAACATGTATGAAATTCTGAATATCTTTCATGTGAGTTTTTTTTTGGATGGAAGCCTAATGAAACCAGGTTGTGTCTACTCTGTAGATGTGGCCAGTAAAAATTTTTTAAAAAACCTATAAAATTACAGATTTAGATTTTGCTTTGTATAGGAGATTTTAAAAAATTATTTTCCTAGAAACTTTGTACCCTATCTTACAGAAAGAGAATGGAGTGGTTGCAGCTAGAATAGCCAAGTTTTTAAATCTGTAAAAAGCAGTCAAAATCTTTTTTCAATATGTGTTTCCCATTTAGGGGGAAGTAAAAGCTTAGGATATAAAATGCCTTGGATAGGACTTGTAGGTGGTAACATATTCATAATAAGTTGGATCAGTATTTGTTCTTTTCCTCTAGGGGCACCAGGTTGTTGGATGTTGTCTTTTGACTGTGCTGGTCTGTAGTGGAAACAGTGCAGGTGAGGGAAACACCTGAGAAATATGCTTTGACTGAGGGTGATGAAATCCTCCACCAGGGATATTCAGAAGAAACTTCTGCAAGGATGTAACCTACTCCCCAGTACTATCCGCCTAAATTGAGAGAGCTTTTACCAGAGACAGCTTTTACCCTCTCATGTAAACTAAAGCAATCACTCAACCATAATAACTTCTGGGAAAGAAACCTCTCTGGTCTCACCTGCTTTCTGTCTTTCATGACACAAACAAGGAATGGACCCTTATCATAGTATTCCTATGAAAAAACAGGTCTTCTGTTGCTGGGGCTTTTTTCATGTTCCTGGAAAAACCTTCCCCTTTTTTCTGTACAACCTTTTGATACGGCTTTCTTTTCATCTGTGTATTACACTACAGGAGAATATTTTAAATTGTATTCTCGTCAATGCAGAAATCTCACCTTTTGTGGCTAATTTGTCCAAAATTGGTGATATAATAATATACTAGGGGTTAGGAAAACCTCAAGTGATTTTCAGTTGAAAATTGAAACTTATGTTGGGTATCTTTTTTTTGCAAACTATACATCTCCAAGTTAGAGAGCAAGTTTGGATCCTAAGGCGCTAAGATGCCACTGGGCCCCTGCAGTCAAATACCAAGTAGTTCTGTTATTGCCAAGTTGATCCTATGGTAATTAAAATTATCAAGATGAACCTTTGCAGTAAGAATGTCTGAAAAATAACTGTATAGAATATACAATACTGTACAAAAAATTGTACACAACACTGCATCTTAAAAAGAAATCTGAAATATGGCTGTGACTCTGAAAATTATAGTTACAAGCATGACAAAAATTATAATACATACAGTAAATATCCAAACTAACAGTGAGTATATTTCTTCATTATTGAGTATAATTTTTGCATAAAAAGAGTCCTCTATATCCAGTTCATCTATGGGCATCTATGCTTTTACTTCATTACTGTTGCAGTACAAAGGCTGTTAGCAGGAAGCAGATAAATATTCAAATGGATCAGCTGTGCAGAATTCTCATTGCTTTTCAATACAATATGTACAGCCCATGGAGTAAAGTGAAATTATTCTGTGGTTTTATTTATTTGCTTGCTTTACTTGAATCATGCTCTATTCTTCTTTAGTTCAAGGATGCCCTGCAAGCAAAAAGGTAATTGATGTGACATAATTTTCAGTTCCTTTTCAATTTGTAGAGGAATTCCTTTTTAATTGGTAGAGGAAAACCAAGTATTCTTGATAATGCAACTTTTGGGCTATTACTTGTTTGGTCTGATATTGAGATTCTGCCTGGCTGGAAGATGCATATCTTGATGAATGCTTGAAATTTTGACAATAATGAAACAAAACTTGAACAATTTCTAGGGTAAAGAACCTTGATATCTCTGCTCAAATTGAACTGTTCCATTCTCCCTGCTAAAAATGCCAGGAAGAAAGAAAAATTCTTTCAAATCTTAAAATTCAAAAAAAAAAAAAAAAAGAAGCAGTTCATAATTTTATAAAGCCTTCACCAAAAACTAATTGAAATGTCATTCTGGGAAGTATTCTAAAATTTAGAGACTTTTATTAAAATCTGTGGGGCCAGGTACAAGTCAGTGCAAGACAGGAGATGTGGACACAAATAAAAAATTCCTTGCAAACCACTTGAAGATTGAAATGTTTAGTTGTGAAAAAACGAGATCTGTAACAAGGTTTTTTAAGTTCAGAAGTAAAAACAAGAAAATAAAAAGTAATTTATTAATATACAGTTAATATTTGTGGTACAGACTTTTCAGAAAACTATGTGTAATTATTTTAAACCTTTTGGGGATTGCTTCAGACCTCACACTCACAATTGCACCTCTCAAGGGCAAATTACCTCCACTCTTCCACATCAGGGGTTTGATCCCAAGTGCAGAGGACATTTTAGTTGGCTCATTGACTTTAAGTGAGATTATTTGCATACATAAATATAACATGTTGTTTAATTATGCCACATTGAGCACAAGCCAAAAGCATTCATAGAATGGAGCTTCAAAGGACATGCTTCATCAAAAGAAGAATATATGAAGGAGAGTTTTTAGATTTTTTTGGTGTCAGGATTCATGTCACTGAGAAAAATGAGAAGATGTCAGTGTCCTTCACACAAAGATAATGAAAAGATTATTCCACTGTATATAGAGCATTGTTTGGCTGCATTATTAAAGACCTTGGCTTGCTTGAAAAATGATCTCTGATGCTTCATTTTCTCGTGATCTATGCACTGAATAGAAATCTCTTCATGGACTAGTACTCTTAATGAAGGTCCTAAATATATGGTGGCTGAATATATTAAAGGAGATTATCCTAATAATGGGGCGTGAAAAAAGGAACAAGAACTTTCTAAAACTGGAATTGGTACATGACGTCTTGGTGCGAAAAGCACTGTGCCAGAAGTGATCTGCCACCACTGCAATATACCAAAGGCAAATAAAAGGAGTAAACCTTCAGTATTTCTTCAGCCCAGAAACCTGTGTGATTAAATCCTCAGAGATCTGAGTCTCTGCAACCTTACTTATTTTTTTGCGTAAATTGAGTCAGTTCTCTTTTCCTTAAGACAGTTCCTCTTGACTTTACGGGGGTAAAGTCAAGAATTTGAAGCCTGATGGTGTTTGTACCTATGTCACTAAACCCTTATTTGTCTTGGTAGTGGTCTGATATGGCCGGGAGCATAGACGCTAACTATTTTCTAAAGGACATCTGTCTATAAAACTACTGGAGTAACATTACCCCCTTTAAAAAAAACCCTAACAAACAACACCACCTATCCAAAAAAACTCAAAACCCAACACAAACAAGAAAACCCTCACAAACAAAAACCCATGTGAACCTGATATCATAAACAACCTAGTTGTGTACTTTTCCAGCTGAGTGACTTAGGGTTCAGTTCTCCACACTTCTGAATACCATGGCTGCCATGTGATGTGACTGCATCTTTGGAGGAAAAATTACTTTTTGCCAAATCTTTGTTGTGTTTGAGGGGAAAGGAAGTATTTCCTGTTTACAAGAGGAAATATTCTTAAAGCTGGTTTTCCATGTTTATCAACTTGCCAATAACTCTTTTTTCATCAGCTTGTAGGATAAATTAATTAATTTTTTTGCTTTCCGGCTTTCATGCAGATGCAGCCCAGCAGTGCTGTGGATTGCTGGGATTCTGATGGAACCATGCTTGGAGGAAGAGGTTTAAGCTCTTGTCCCCCAGCTGTTTTCATCCTGCAAGAAAAAAATTTAAAATCTAGTTTTGTGGTGGCTAAGTGAGCAGCTTTGGTTTCCGAGGCCTGTAAAACCATTCTCCTGGAAAGTAGTTGTTAAAGGATAAAAATCATGGTGCAGTATTAAATTAATGCTCAGTTGTCTGTAATTTACTACAAGTTAGGTGTAATTATATCCCTCCAGGGTTCACTTGTAAAGAAGATTAAATCTTATCTGACAGTTGGGTCACAAACAGGTGCAGCCAGGCTGAGATAAGTGAAAAAATTTTAAGACATGGCTTTGTAATATTCTTTCCAGTTTTGCAATTTTATTTATACTTGATTTAATCCACTTACTTTAATTTGAAATTGATTGCTAAATCAGACACCTTCTGCAGAACATAATATGGTAACAAACCAAGGAATCATGTCTCTTTTGCAGAGCAGATGGAGCAGTGCAGTCACTGGTCTGTCCAGCCTTTGTGAAATGTAAGCTGAGAAGTTCACCTCCAGGCCTACAGCCCCAAGCCTCTAGCTTGGGGTGTGAATAACTCAGTCATTGATTTTTTTCAGGATTTTTTTTTAATCATTAAAAAGCATTTATCTACCCAAAGAGTCCATTTTTCTTTAACTCCATTTTGCATTTGGGCATGTAAGAAATGTGGGTGAGGATAGGGGATGAACTCTGTGCTGAGTGAACAAGGGAGCTGTCTCCGTGGTGAAGAGCAGGTACTGCTGGCTAAAAGACTGCTGAGATCTGTAGAGAGCTGAAGTGGTCAGCACTCCAGAAAGTAATTTGCACTCTAGAAAACAGTTTGGCTCTCTTTAATTTCCCTGAAGAATTTAAGGAGCCTCTTTAAAATATCTTGAATGATAAAAATATATAGGATTGTTAAACAAACCATTACTTTTCCATGGATCTCTGTGTTTGCTTTTAAAATAAATTATTACTGTACCTTTCAGTGAACTTCAGGAGAAGAGCAGTTACATTACAAAACTTTTAACGAAAGTTCGAGTATAAATTTCAAAATAAAGGGTGACAATTTCCTTGAAACTTCACTCCTAAATGCTGAATATGGTCATCTAGTTTCACAGATACTCATCATCATGATAGTTGCATAGATACCCGTCATCATGATACTCAACAAATTCCTCAAGAAATAGAAAACATGTCTTTGGTGGAGCAATATACAGAAAGACTCTGTAAGAGTCTCAGAATGTGAGGTGTCCTCAAAAGAACATGGATATGAGTCAGTATACAGAACAAAGCTGCATGTAATGACAAGGAAAACTTTATTTGTGTGCAATCTAACGACATTTCATAGTAATGCCATTGCTTAGTACAGACACTGTGCTCTCTATTCAGAAGTGCTTATCTGTTCTTTCATTTTTCTTACTGTTTTCTGTTCTTCATTCCTCTAGGACTTCATTGCAGCCCACCACGGATCAGACTATTAGATGATGAACTTTCTTTGAGAGCCTTTGTGTCATTCTGTATGTGCAGGGTATTTAGCACACTAGGACTAAAACCCACATACTTTCCTGGAGAGCTGATTTTTTTTCACATGATTCAGCGGTACAAATATCTAATAAACTTGGCTTTGTTTTCAAGAATTAAGAATCACCATGCATATGTTTCATGTACATTTCATATGCTTCAATTTGCACTTTTGGAAGGAGTCTGATTGATCAGAAACCGCTTATGAGGGCAGGCAGTCCTCTGTAGCTACTAAAGGTATACATGCCTATAACCTCTGAAATTAGGAAAGATCAGTATTCTTTAGAAGACTATTTATTCTAAATCTCATGTCAAATTCTGCTTAAAATTCTCACAGCTGACCTTTAAATTCATGGAAATGCTAATGGACAGTTATTAGGACAGTGTGGGTGCTGCCATATTTGTATTGATGCCAAGATTGCATTAAATCCCCACACACAGGCATTACAATCCTGAAGTAGTTGATAAATCTCTCAGCTGTCAGCACCAGTCCTGTCATACCAAAAGAACAGTTGGAATGATGGCTAATACCTTGAAAGGACACAGGGTGTGAATAGTAATGAACCCATTTTAAAAAACTCTGCTGATCTTGTGACAAGTCATGCTGGAGGTTCTGATGTCCTCTAAACTGCTGTCTGGGTACATGATCACTATTCATTTTTATCTGGTACGGCATGAGCAGTGACTATATGGTTTATATTTGTAAATACAGCCCAGCACAGAAGAAGGAGGTGCAATCTCTACTTCACCATCCAGCCCATATGGCTGATTTATTTTCAGGGCATTAAAATATTAAAATAAATAACCCTTAAGGGTACATTACAAAGCCTGTTTTTTTGAGAAAAAGCTGGGGATGTGGGATAGTTGAATGTGCTCTTGCTAGGCACCAGTAGTTTTCAAGGTTTTTTTTGAGTCAACCTATCTTGTGATGTCTATTCTAGCTCTGTTGTTTTTAAGGCAGAAAGAAAGGTGTAAGTAATCAGAAGACTGTAGATTATCATTCCGCTGGTCTCCTTGGCTTCCAAGTGGAAGTTAATGACTCTCAACCATATCAGAGAACAAACTGATGTTTTAGTAATTCATTACTGGCTCAAATTTCATGAGATTATTTTAAATGTTATTATAATATTTAAAATTATTTATTATTATTTATGATGTATTATAGCATTTATTCTACTACATAAATTCGTGTTAAATTGAGATACTGAGACTTGAACCAGATAGTGCTCAGCTTATGTATGCCAGAGAAAACAAGTTACACATTTCTGTGTTCAGTAGAATTATGGTTTAAGATTATAAAATGAGGATAAAGATTTGAGAGCAAGCTTTAATGAGCCTCTGGGAATTAAGATCACTATTTCATCTGTGATCTCCTTTTTACTGGGGAAATTATAGAACATTGTTAAAAAAATCACTTAGTGATAGATGGATGAAATGCTGCCACCTTAGAGCACATCACAATTTATTGTTTTCTTCACAAAACTCTTCCTTATACATATATAACAAAATTATTAATGATTTGAAGTGTTTGGGATTTTTTTTAATGTTGCCTGAAAAGTATCTTGCTGAGAATAAAATCTTTGGTACTTGTGCTCTATCCGTCTGGGAGTGCAGACTTGAAGCAGGTAGAGTGAGGCGGCTGGGGAGTGCCTGGTAATGTAATCACAGTGGAGGGAAGGCTCTGGGCACACTTGAATATCCTTGCTGCTGGAGCTATGCCTTTTTAGTAAAGATCCCAGGGCAACAGAAAATGGTGGAGAGAGCCTAAGAAACACTGTTCTGATGGTCAGGAGTCCTGGGCTCTTCCTGTTTCTCCTCTTTGCATTGCCTTCAGCTGAAATCCAGTCTTTCCCTCACTGTGATCCCTGGGCACCTTGGTACTGTTTGCCTTCCCAAGCTGACAGAGGTGGTCTCCTGGGAAAAGGGCAGTTATATTAACAGAAAACACTTTAGATGCTGGGCTTTCCACATTAGGAAAGGAGATATATATGTGGAATCTTTCTTGATCAGATTCTACTGTCTCATTAATTTTGTTTCACTACAAAGCATGGCCACTATTTGCTGTGTGCTGATTATCAAGAAGTGACTTGAAATACTGAGTTCTAATGAGAGGAACAGTCATTATTTTAAGTGTATTTTTGTGTTTAATTTATAAACAACAGTGAAAATCAGATAATGAAGCGATCAATCATTTTCAAATAAAAATACTACCCTTTGAAAATGTCTAATCAATGAAATCAGAGCACTAGAGGCTCCTTTTGTCAATAAAACCAGAAGTAAAAAAAAAAAATTATGACAGCTTTACTGATGATAACAAACATGCACCACAATCAACCCACCCCCATCTTCCTCTCTTTTTGTCACTTTTTTGGTAGTAAATTTTTAACTTAAGTCCTTGAATACCTAGGCAAGAAATAAGCAGAATGTTTAACTAAGGGCTTCTGTTCTGCTTTTATAAGCATTGGAACTTGTTACTGGAGAAAAAATAGCAAAGGAAAAAATTACCAAGAGTTTTAATGTCTACATATATAAAAGTAGTCACAATTGAACAAATACAGGAACTGAATCAGGAGGTGTTGTGTGTGGCTAATTGAAAGATAATTAACTTACTGTTAATGATGACCTTGAGAGTGAGAGACATATGATCTTTCCAGTACTGATGTTATTCAAATAATGTGGGAAATACATAGCTATGAAATAGTAATGTATATTAAAAAAAACCCCAAACAAAACAACCCCCTCCCCCAAACAAACACAAAGTTTATTCTGAATCTTTGTTGATCCACAGAATGAAATAGTTATATAATTTTGTAGGACTCATGTGGTGTGCTCACAGATGTTTTGGGGGAAGGAAAGATAGGAAAGAAAGTGTGGAGGGTTTTCAGGTGAGACCAGAGGCACATGCAGTAATGGCTGGGTGGAAAGGTGCCCTTTGAACTTCTTCATTTGTGACAATGCCCACACAGAGCTGTGTTTATCATTGTAGGAGTTCCATAGTTCAGATGCAGATGTTTTAACAGTCAACTGTAGATACTACTGGATTTAGTGATGATTTTCCAGATCAGTATGCAGGTAAAGTGAAACAACAAAACGAATGACATCAACGTTTTGGGAAACCTTAGGGTAAAAACCAGACCATCCCCCACAAATCACTTCTCTCCTGCTCTGTGGATACTCTCTTCTGTTTGTTACTCTAGGTCTGTTTTCAAGACTCAAGCCCCCCTTGGAATTTGTTCTGATGAAAGTGTGTGCAAAGAATTCTCAGGTTGTTGCTGAAGTGTTTACATTGACAAAGGTCCTACTGATACCTGTGAGAGTTTTGTCTGCCTTCATATTTTTGGCTTTCGTTCAAGAAAATGAAGAAAAAACGGAAATATATACAAAAGGAAATTCTGCATGTTTCACAGCAGAGAACTAGCTTCCCACAAGCAGTGAATGCCAAGCCATCTGGTCTTGTCATCCCTGTCCAAAGGTTGTGCTGGAGTGTTCTGGTAGGGCTCATGGTGCTTGAAAAAGCTGAGCTCTCAGGTATGTTAGTTCATAATTTTGTGTCCCATTTTAGCACAATTATAGGAGTGCTTCAATGTGTCACATCTTCTGGAGATTTCTTTGAATTCTGTACATTGTATTTTCTTTCCCACTTGGAAAATCATAAAACTGAAATATCTTGAATTTCTGTTGTTATGATAATATACATATTGTAAATGTGTATCATACCATATATGAGGCTTTCAGGAAAGAATCATTGCTGCCCAACCCGGCAGCAGCAGTGCAACAGGTGGACAAGCAGCCCTCTGCAGAGACAGCATCATTTTTCAGGAGTTCCATCCCAGTGGGTGTGGAACTGCATAGCAATGCTAGAAACAGTGGGAAATGATGTTTCCAGGAGTGTGTGTTGTCTGTTGTGTGGATCCTGGAATCATTCTGTGTTCCATGCTGAACAGATGTGCAGGCACATATGGGATGTGCAGACAAATTTTCTGACTTTAACATGGGAACTGTTCAGGTGGACTAAGGTTGTGTGGAACATACCTCCATTAAAAAGTTTTTAAGTAGGCTTAATCTTAGGGAAAGTAGATAACTTTGGAGTATCTTGTGTGTAAAATTAACAGTATCTTGTGTGTAAAATTAATAGGTAGATTAACATAATTAACCTATCTATCTATTATCCAGATAGATTTGGATTGCATTTGCCCTTTTCCTTGCATTGGAGAACTTAGCATGCTATTTGAATGAAGAGCTGAACACAGGAGCTGGAATGTTACAGTTAGTGGAAAACTTTCCTTGTAATGTTATCTGAAGATGCGTGGAGTTCTAAATTAACCGCAGTGGTAATCCATAATCTCCTTACCAAGAATAATTTCTTGCTCATTTCTCACAAAATGTATGTCTAGAAAAGATTTTACTCAAGGGGCTTGATTTCCCATATTGACAGTATATAGACCTTTACAAAATTTCCTATTTAAGCCGGAGTGATGTCTTCAGAAAACTGGTGATGAAAGATGTTGTTGTCGACAGATTTCACTGCAACATTTGATAGGTTCTTTGCAATTGCAATCAGTTGAAATGAAGTAACGTACTTTTATTTGTTTCAAATGTAATGTGATTTATCCATGGCTTTATCATCATTGTCCTGTCAGAGTTCAGATGCTGTGGTGTTTCACAGACTAAAAATGGACTCTTTGCTGTTCCTTGGATTTCATTGATTGGTACCAGTGGAAATGAGAGTTAAAAGCTTGTAATGTTGTAATGTTGTCAGAGTTGTGGTGGGGAGCAACAAGACCTCAAGCATGTTGGATCCACAGCAGGTTTGAACACGAAGTCAGGCAACCACATTCAATTCCAGATGTTATGACTGCATCATCCTCATGTTCAGCCTCAGGTGTGGTGGGTCACAGCAGCCAGTGGCAGAGATGGAAATGCACACAAACCATGAAAAAAAAGGAAGCCCCAAGTATCTGGGAACAGATGCTACTGCTCCCAATGTATGGAGAAGTGCAGCAGGTCTTCAGGGTTTTGCACAATGCTGATGTGTGGGGTACCTGCCATCAACAAATGTAGAGACAATACACTGACCAGGTCTTCAGCTGCTGCTCACCAAGCCTGATCTTTCCCAGGGCATACAGTTATAGCTGAACCAAAGAAAAGGGTATGAGAAATCATCATCTGGGGAGAGAAAACATCCACAACCACTATTTCTGCCAGAGACCTTACGCAAGTATTGAAAATAATATCTAAATAGCACTTTTTCTAGCTGGGACCAAAGACACCAAAAGTTTCCATGTGCAGTCTCCTCAGGGGTCTTTGCTATCTGGATGATTATCAGTCTTTGCTATCTGGACGACTGTTAGGCAGGTGAAGAGGTATCAGTCTTCATCAACCCTGAAATACAGTGATCCTCAGCCTTGCTTAATTCCCACATTAGCTTTGATTGTTTCCTTTATTCTGTCTATGTTGTATTTTAATATTNTATTAGCTTTGATTTTTTCCTTCATACTGTTTCCTTTATCCTGTCTATGTTGTATTTTAATATTTACTCCTTGCGATACTATTACTGGCAAATTCTGCCTTTTTAAAAATGTTTTGTTGTTGTTGTTGTTGTTGTGGTGTTGTTTTTTGGTGGGTTTTTTCCTGTTTTTTAATGTATTTTAAAATTTTTTCATGTTTTGCCTGTAGCCCGTGTCTTATTAAGGTAAAATAATAATTTGACAGAATTCAATAAATTTAATGGAATTTATGAAATTTAACAGTGGTTTGACAAGATTTAAAAGGCTTAATGGCAAGGTTCATCTTATTAGTTATTGTATGGAAGAAACAAACAAAGGAAAACTGGGTTAGAATCAAGTTAGGATGGTTCACTGAATTAGTAATATTTTAGTATTCAGTACGCGATCAGTCACTTATTAAGGATCTGCTCTGGGTAAGTGATCTCTCCACCCTGAGCAAAGGTTTAGTCTCAGGTCAGGAATCTTAACCTTGAGAGGTATCCTTCCTCAAAGGGAGAGTCACCTGATGTGCAGTTCAGCTGCAGTTCAGCGAGAGCTCAAACTGGGCCCATCCTGATGGTAATATTTACAGAGTTGAGACAAAATAGTTGTCTTCATGTTAGCTCTGTTTTTTCTGTACTTTGGTTATCTCGCACTTTTGGGTTCCAAAACTACCTTTCAAAATATATTTCAAGACACTTCCTTCCCCTCCACGTGATCCAGGGTCTTTACAGCTTGTCAGGTAACCCCAAGGTCGTGTTGCTCCTTATCCAGCCTGAGCCAAAGTACCTGGGTAGAAATGTGTGATCAATAGCACCTCTGCACTGATCAGTGCCAAGGACAAAGGATGGAAATAAAATCAGATGGCAGCTGATATGAAATTTAATAGGTTATCTTTAGCATGTCTTTTCCAGAAAGATAGATTAATAGAAATTCTGTGGTTTTTGAGTGCAAAGGACTACTTTAATGCTGTTCTCAGGCCAGCTCAGACAGATCTTAACGTTCTGTCACTGCAAAATGTGCTTGAATCCAGTAGCACCTTGTGCGATAAAATGTGGGATGTGCAACCAAATATTTGCCTTCAGTCGTCTCCGCACCTTGTTCAAAAGGCCAATTATATTGACTCACAAAGCACCCATTACCTCTAAGATGATACATATAAACAAAATATAAGATGGGAAATTGTGTTCTCCAGTAGATGATTTTAGTAAAAGCCCACAGAAGAAGGGAGAGTCCAGTTCTAAAAAGCGAGATGGAGTTCAGTGGTAATTGAAACTGTCTGTGATTTCTTCATAGTACGATAAAATAATTACAAAATATGTAATCAGATGTGTTTTATCAGCCTTGAAAGAAGGCTGATAATGATTTGTAGTACAAAGTCTTACTATGAGCATCACAGAAATGTTCCTGAAATAAGGCAGGTATTGGTTTGATCAAACTGCAGTAAATTCCATTGTAGGAAATGGTATTCTTGTTATATTGAAGTTAACTGCCTGTTAATTGTTACATCATCTCATGGTATTAATGCAAAACATTTGAAGAGATTGAGCATTAAAAAAGAATTCCCAAGTTCCAGAGTTTAATAGCTACAGTATCAGAAATAATTATGATATTAATAGAGACTTAAAACTGACTCTGTAAGAAACAGATTTTGCTGGAACATTGTCCAAATCTGCCTGAATTCCCAGGAAGATCTAAGTTATTTTGGTGTAATCTGGGTGTGGAAGTTTTTAAAGCCTAGAGTTTCAAAAAAATTTAAGTTTTTTCTAGGTCTCCTATCTTTGAACAGGTTCCTTTTCAAAATTAGCATTTATCTGATTATGTTTGTGTTGTTTTCCTCATCACTTTTTTTGTCTGAAGGAGATGTTCTTATCGAGATACTCAATTCAATAAATGTTAGATTTTCAACATTCTGACGTATCAGTAGAAAGGTTTTGAGAAAAAGTCGGGTTCCTGTGGTTTTCATCAGACTAATCTATGGTAAATCTTTTCATAACTTTTTAACTACTATCTTCATACTCACATTTTTACTGATGAAGGAAGCTGTGTATCAGCCTTTGATGTGCAGCTACATTTAGTGCAGTTAAACTAGAGATAATTTGCACTTCTGCAGAAAAAACAGGGCCAGACAATATCTGTTATTCTCAATAATGGAATCAACTTGGGAGAAAACATGTAATTAGACTATTCTTTTCAAAAAACTCATCAGAAGTGTTTTGGATTTTTGTTTTTATTCACTGTGGATTCTTGGTAGAGAGTGCAAACTGTAGCTTTCTGCAACATTAAAGTCTACTTGAATTCAGTTTAGAAGAAACTTCCTGGCAGAGTTTCTGTGTTTAGACCAAAAGTTCTGGTTTAAATTTGCATTGGATTTATGTGGGATGCAGAGTACGGCTACAGCAGGTAGCTATGTTATCAGGAAAAAAAAACAGCAGCAAAAAATCCTGTGCCAGCTAGGCACGATTTAATGGCTTTGGTTTGCAGATTTCAGAGCCCCTAATGTTCATAACACAAGCAGCCTTCATCAATAAGGATGCTCTGATATTTTAATACATTTTCTGTTGATATTATTTAACCTAAAACAAGACAAACAAAAGTAAAAAAAAACCAAAACAAAAACAAACCAAAAACCAAACAACAAAAATTACTTCATTCAGCAGGGATAATGAGATCTCTTCAAGGAAAATGACATTTATTTGCGCTGTTTCACAGGGACTTGCTGCTCCTTGCACATCACAGTGCGAGTGTAACATTGTCCTCACTGAGCTGTCCTGCTGCAGAGGTGTGTGGTGATGTGTCAGGTATCACAGAGACCTCTAAGCGCTTTGTGCTCCCAAAGAAAAACAGAGCTGGCATGGAACATGGCCCTCTACCTGCTAGCCATGAGAGCTATGATTTCCAGAAGTAAGGAAAAAAGTGTTTCTGCCTTCTTGGATTTTGTACTGTACTTAAGTTCAAGACATTTAACTGTCTTGTTAATGAGTACTGTATGCTTACTGGAATTAACACAGCTAACGCTGAAAGGAAGCAGTTGTCAGACTCAATAAAAGCAATTAGCTACCTATAAGGTGACATAATTTTATAAATTCAGTTTCAGCTAAATTTCAGTTTCAGAAACACTGAAAAATCTATAGCCAGTACAATGTCATTCATGCATTATGTACGAAATATGGTGTATTTCTCTTTGTGTTGAGAGTCAGCCTAATTTCTGTGGCTGTGGGATAGCACTCAATAATACCACTGACAATATAAACGAATCAGAATATGCCAATCATCTTTCATGGTCATAGCATGTAATTCTAGATGGAATTGTTTTCACAGTGAATTATTGCAGTTTGAAAAGTAAAAAAAATAGCATGTCTTAATTAGAATAACAATATAGTTTCATTTTCTAATGAAAAGCAAAAGGCCCAGCAGAGAATAAACAAATTTGAAACAATGAACAAGACACAAGGAATGAAAATTATGTTGAAATGAAGCATTGCTGTATTTATTTATCCTGTGACTACTTAATAAAGCTGCATCCATGTACACATTAATGATGCTGTACACATCCACTGCCCCGTATTGATTTGCTGTGGAAAACTTACAGAATTGTCTAATGAAGGAATGATAAATTAAGAATTTATTCTTACAAGCCAACTAGATTGAACACATATTTTACTAAATTGCCACTAAAAAAGGTGGTGTGCATGAGAAGCACATAATTTTATTTCCCCAAAGTTAATTCAACATAGAAGGTATTAATTGAATTCCTACTGCTCTCTCTGATCAAGGTTGATGCTATTCTACTTCAGATAAAGATTCTGCAGGAACTGGAAAGAAGGAGGTAGGGTCTACAGAGTAGAGTTGATGAGAGTACAGTTGAAGAGACTAGACTAGAGTGGACTAGACTACAGAAGACTAGACTAGACTAGACTAGAGCATACTAGAGTAGAGCAGACTGGAGTAGAGTAGACTAGAGTAGACTAGCTCTTGTTTTTCCAGCCATGTGGAGGTTTCTGCTCCAGTGATGTGTCTGACTGGTGAGCTGCCTTTGAACATTTATGGCCACTGTTCAGGGATGTCTTCAGATAGCAGTGTGGACTGCCAACTGCTGAAGAATGTAATACCCACCACTCTGACATTAAGAGAAATAGAGAAAGTGCTTCAGCTTCCCAATTAACAATTTCCCTTGCATGCATGTGTTCCTTTTTAATCTGATATACTGGCTCTGAGATTTATGAGCTTCACTGCACACAGAAGCTGCTGACATGGGCTGCAGACACAGAGTTGCTCTGAGTGTCTGTGCAAGGGTACATCAAGAAACGGGAGAGGAAATTGAAATGGCTAGACTTTGGAGGTGGTTGATGAGGCTGGCTGATAACCCACGCTGGAGAGAACCTTAGGGTGTGCTTCTGCAGCAGGGGAAAAACAGGCAAGCAACTTGGAGAGAGTGTCCCGTTCCGCTACGAAAGGGGTAATTGGGAAGGATTCTTTTAATGATTTCTCGGACAAAAACTAAAGTGCAAACATGGCAATATTATATCTGAGAACTGTTTCTTGATAAAGAAGGGTAAGTGTTCCTACCAAAGGGGGACACAAAAAGGAACAAAGAGGGAAAAAGAGAGACAGAAAGGGAAAGAATACGGGACACATCGTTACCGCTGTACCCCGGGTGTCCCGTCGGCGAGGTTTGGCAGATGGAAGTGTGCGCT
The DNA here is from genome assembly GCA_013397955.1 of Grantiella picta. Taxonomy (NCBI): domain Eukaryota; kingdom Metazoa; phylum Chordata; class Aves; order Passeriformes; family Meliphagidae; genus Grantiella; species Grantiella picta. The sequence goes on from VZRM01001555.1 coordinate 264,598, forward strand.
GCGAGCTGCGACAGTCCGTGTGGCTCCCATGGCGGCTGGGCGCGATTTCCGAACAGCAGCAGCAGCTGCGTGTGCCTGCCGTGGGCGAAGAGCGGGAACAGGACTCGAGGCGGTCAGGGTGGGAGCACGGTGGCTGCAGGCGGCGGTGGCTCCGGGCTGGGGGCAGGCAGGG
>VZRM01001555.1:264876-308608 GCA_013397955.1 Grantiella picta
GGTTGCAGGCAGGGACAGCTCGGGGCAGGGTGCAGGCGGAGACAGCTCCGGGCTGGGTGCAGGGAGGGTGCAGGCGGCGGCGGTGGCTCCGTCGGAGAAGCAGCGAGCACGAGGTTCTCACGGCGACGGAGCTGCCTCGGGAGCAGGACACGGGCAGACAGGACAGCCAGGAAAGGAGTGGGATTGCAGGGAGGAAAACGCGAAGGGGGCGAGGGGCCAGAGCTGACCCTCCAGGCGAGCCCCTGCTCCCTCCAAGAAACCCAAAGAAAATGGCCCCCAGTTATGTCGCAGTTAGCTGCTTTTATGTGCTTGGCCCTCCTATCGCGTGCCTTCCCGCGAACTTTTCCGCGCGTTTTTTCCCGGCCATCCGGGGCTCTGACCCACCAGCAAGGGTGAGGTCGCTTGCAGACCAGCAGTGGAAGCTTCGTCTCTCCTGATCGCTGCCAGGTGAAGTCTCTCGGGGGACAGAGCTCCCAGCATGCATACAGACCCTAAGGTGATGTTTTCACCTCATGTGTAACACATGTTGAGGCATAAATAAAAATCAGATTGGGGTCTCACGGAGAGTAATGGCAAATGTATTTTCTTGCTGTTTATTAATATGCATTCTGAATGTCTATATTGGTGACTGCTAGGCCATTCCAAGGAAATTAAAAAAAACCCATTCTGTTTTCAAACCAAGGAAACATATCTGAAGTTTAGAGCACACAGCTTCTGAGAGCAATGCAGATCTCTTTCCAGCTGTATGCACTGCAGCAAGGCTGCTTTAGGAGGGATGAGCTCTGTGGGTGAGAGGCCTGTTTTGCAAATCCCTTGCTTCTCCAAATGAGCTTTGCAGGATGTGGAGCCGAGGATCCACAATGCATTAGGTTGCTGTTGGGAAACCGCTGCAACTTTTCAGGGAGGAGGGGACTTTCCTTCAGCCTTGTGGTCTGACTTCTCAAGTGACAGGCAAGAGCAACATCATGTGGCACCTGCCACTGAGACCCCACTCACCACCCTTCCGAGGTCCTGCTTAGGTGGCTTCTCTCTCACAAACTAGGATAAACATTTAATTTCTTCCCCAAAAAGATCTGAGTCCAATCTACACCTGTTTCTCAGAAACCCATACTCTAAGGTTCCGTGACAAGAATTTTGGAATATTTAGAGAGAAGAGTGTAAGGAAGCAGGTCCACGTGTGGTGGATGGGTGGCTTTGGGGAAGGGACTTCAGATGGAGCAGGCTGGTTGTGTGAATCACCAGTGCCAGGGCTGTAAGGTAGCAGTGTTCTGTGCCCATGGGTCTGGAGGTAGGGCAGTTTCTCCTTTCTGTACTTCTCTTGGATGAAATGGGCTCCCCTTCATCTAGAGATTTTTTCCTCCCTTGCTGCTAATGTGAAGACCCACCTCAGCCTCTGTGAAAGATGGGTCCAAAAAGCAGACAAGTGAATTGCTTCTTTTTTTAACAGGATCCTTCCCTTATTGTGGTTTTATGCAGTATGTTATATTTCTATTGAATTCCAGTATCATTTGTTTAACTTGAAAGTCTTTTCAGGTTGAAAATGAGTAGAATGAAGTCATCAACAGTAAACTTCTCAGTTTGATTTAAAAAAAAACATTTTGGGAAATCTACTTTTGTCATTCATTTGGAATGGGCAGGATTATTTTACAATTGTGCATATAAAACACATCCATTTACTCTATAAGTGTGGTGTCAAGGTGTCGTTAGAGACATAAGTGAGAAGCTGGAACTGAGCAGGTGTTTAACCATCAATTTTAAGCAAAATTTTTCTGATATAAGGAAAATCCCAAATTTTCACACATAAAATTGAAATAGAAGTTTGTAGGTAAGTGTAGCTGAACTGGCAGTCAAAAAAACCTATCTTACTATTGCATAAATCTTAATGTTTAAAGAAGAAACCTAGGAGAAAAATAGAGCTTCTCTGGGGTTTTTCTCAGAAGATCATGTCTTCTCTCAGGTGACCAACTAAAAAAACAGTAGTCCACCTACCATAAAAATCTTAAAAAATATTATAGCGAGAAGATCAAATGATCTGTCATCAGTACAGTGATCTGGCAAAAATACATATGAGAATCCACTCTTTTAATCAATGAGGTTGCAACATGTACTAATAAAACCAGAATTTTAAATTTAACATAAAATGAAGTCATATAGCTAAGTAAGCATGATTTTCCCTTACGATAAGAGTAGTAAGGGGAAAGGTGGATTGGTGGTATCAGGCTGAATAGAAGGAAGCTCTGACAGGGTAAGCAGAGTCTGGCAGTTTTAGTCAAGAAGTGAAATGGAAAGATAGCTCCAATTACTACAAGGTGCCTGATTTTGCCTGTGCTCTTCTCACAGATTGTTCTGGTGCATCCTGTCACTTGAAGAGAAGTCCTACTGTTACTTATACAAGTCATAGTTATTATTTCCACTCTCTTAAGCTCCCCTGAAAGTGAGTTGCAAATAAAACTCTATTTTCAGCCTTTAAAGTCAGAGATATAGATTCAAGTTGACAGAAGTTATAAATTTAAGTGATACAGATAAACCAGTATATCTGGAATAGCATCTCTTTCAATGTTGTCTATTACATCTCATTAAAGGTGAGAATTACTTGCATATATATCTGCTTTCTTAACTTTCCAGGTAGTACTGATTTTGTTTTAAACTGTAGATGCATTTTCTAAGATAGGGATGCTTCTGATACATAATTTTGCAGTGAATTAAACTTTTCCTCTTGTCCGTTCTCCTGGACATCTTTGGATTAATATTTTATGGAAAGAAATATTGTGAACTTTTCTCTCAAATGCCTTTGTTTTACATGTTTTATAAAGAGACAGTAAAAGAGTGAAGAAGTATGGATGTTTGTGGAGGTCTCTTCCCCAAAGGCAGAGAACCAGCTGCCCATGGTGGCTTTCATTCGGTCGCTGAGTCCCTTGGACAAAGAAGAATTCCCCTCAGACACCTGGGACTCGAACTCAGAGGCTGAGGCTTGAGCCTCCGGCCTCTTCCCCCTGAACCACCAAGTTTATTAAGTTTGTGCTGGTTAAAAGTTCGTCTGTACCTGCCCTATTACCTTCCCCTATTCTAGAATGCTCTATGTTCCCCGATTGCTGATTGGATGCTGTGTTAGGTTACACCCCCCCCCTTAAAATTTGTTTGCTCCCCTGCTTGTCCTTCTCCCCATGCCAAGAGCCTGGTTGGCTCTGCCCTTGTCCCGCCTATTTCCCCACCCCCTTTTTCCTACCCTAAAACCCAGTTACACCCTGTCTTTGACGGAGGATCTCCCTGAGACCCCAGCTTGCTGCATCCCCTATTAAACTTCATTCTGCAATACTCTGCCTCTCGCCTCCTTTGTGGACCGCGCCCGTCACCATCGCGCTTCCCTGCCTTCCTCCTGGAGCCGTGCCTCCAACAGGGACTGAGCTAAATCACTCCTGTACCCGAGCTCGGCCAGGCGGCTGCCTGCTAGCCAGCATCTGTGGCAGCACTGGCAAGGGTCGTCCCGGATGATGACAACAAGTGGCGCCCAACGTCGTCCCTCCAAGACCTTCTACTACCTGTGAAGTGACTGGAGTGTTCTTGCGGTGTTTTCCTTTGCCGCTTGTGCTCGGGTAGCAGTGCTCTCTTTCCCGAGAGAGGTGCTCCCCAACCGGCTGGATCCAGGACCACCTCATCGCTGACGACACTGTCCTCCATTGACAGACGCCTGTGATCCAGTGTTGTCCTGCAGTCCGACTGCCTGGCCTGTGTCTTCGTTTAGTAAGTGGGGAGTGAGGTTGGTGCCTTGCCCCACTTACCTTTTTCTTTTTCAATTACCCCTTCCCAGACCAGCGGGTGGAGAGGGTTTTTAATTAATGTTTTTCCTAACGTTTTTTAACAGTGGGGATTAGGTTAAGCAAAGACCAGAGAGACTTTCACGTTTTTCTTAAACATACCCTCATAGAATATAAGTTTTCTTTTCCCTCCCCTCATCTTAAGTCTTTTGTCCATTTTATTTTTCAACAATTTCTGGACACCAGGCTTGATGATTTTGATAATCCTCGGTTTTGGAAAAATGTCCGAGACTGGATGAATTTTCTACAAAGGACGGGAGATCCCCAAGTTAACGATTTTTTCGGGGTTCTCAATGTTATCCTGAACATCTACCGTCTGAAACGGAGGAAAAAGACCCCTGTCTCTCCGTCCACTTCTTCCTGTCCCTGTGCTGCCCAATCACCGAAACCTTCCAGAGATAGCTGCGGCAGCTCTAACCGCCGAAAGGCTCAGGCGTCCTGCCAGGTGCCCCACGCTCCCCCAGCTTTTTCTACCCCTGCTCCGGAGGAAAATCCGGAGCCCTCTGTGAGCAGTCCTAGTCCTCCTGCCCCTACCCCAGCCTCCCCAGTTGCTATTTCCTCTGCTAGATCCCGCACCCCAAGGATCTCGTTTTCTTTACCCAGGGAACCACCGAATGGCGGTGGGCAGGCTTATCATGGTGCCGACCGTGTGGTCCCCCAACCCCCCATTTCTCCTTCCCAGAATCCTTCTCTTCCCGCCCTTCCTCCATCTTTTGACGCGAACTACCCTCCCTATTCCTCCCCTTGGGCTGTCAATCCATTCGCAAGTGGGCCAACCCCTTCCTTCGGAATCTCCGCCCCTGTGTCCAATCCCTTTTTCTACCCCCCTGCTATTACCCCACCCACTATTAAGTCATCCCTTTTCCTTGACTCCCTCCCCAGATCCTACGTCCCAGCCTCTCTCCGCCCCTCCCATCCCTATCCACTCCCCTGATGAGGGACCTTCCGGTCTTCACAAACCTCCTTCCGGCATGGACTGGAAGGAGGCCATCTTGGATCCACCTTCCAGCTCGGACTGGGAGGAAGCCATCCTGGCTCACCTTTCCGGCCTTGACTGGAAGGACGCCATCTTGGTTTCCACCCCAGGCTCCAGCCAGAAAGGTACCATGGTAGATCAAGAATTGAAGGTCCTCCAGGGTCTCTTCACCGCTCCAGTTAAATTCACACAGAGGGGCTGCAACCCACGGTGTGAGCCCCTTGACCACTCAGCCCTGAAGGATCTCTGCAAAACCCAGAGAGAATTTGGCAGAGATTCTGAGTATTTTAAATCGATATTACACGCCACCCTTACTGGCGTGCCCTTAGTCTCCCATGATATTAAATTAATAATATCTTGCCTTTTGAACCCCATTCAATATCTGGAGTGGGAGTCAAAATGGAAGATACATATAGGGGAACTAAGGTCAACTCTTTCAGCAAGCTCAGTGGCCAGTGACCTCCCCATTGATTTACTCATGGGTGAAGGGGATTTTGCAAAACCCCAGACACAGGCTCAGAACATCCCACTGGACATCTTAGCATCCCTTGCTGGAGTGGCAGAATGGATCCTGCTTGATATCCCCCCAGCTGATGCGCCCTCCGTCCCTTACACCAACATTTTCCAAGAAGTAGGAGAATCCTTTCCTGCTGTTGTGGAAAGGTGGAGACAAGCTATCAACCAGCAGGTTCCTGATCCAACAATTCGAGAACGCCTCCTTGTGGAGGTGGCCGTGACCCATGCCAGCTGGGTCTGTAAAGAAATAATCTTGTCTCTCCCACATGAGCTGTGACCCACAATAGAACAAATGGTCAGTGCATGGAGATGGCTCACTGCTATCAAAACATTATCAGTGAATAATGCCACCGAAGAAATGGTAGCAGCCATTGACATCTCGAAAGTTAAGTGTTATAACTGCGGGAGAACAGGCCACTTCTCGAAAACCTGCCAGAATCCGCCAGCAGGGGGTGCCCCCTCCCAACTTAATTTTCCTAAGCCGCCCACTCAGGTGACTCCTGCTGTAGTCCATGATCCCCCTCCTCCTATCCTCACTGAACCTGGTCCCCCCCTTCCCGCTCACCTGCTCTCGGGAAACTAAACGCGCAGTGCGGGATGGCAGCACCACGCTGCAATCAACTGCCAGCCACCCGCGACCCCCTTGATTACTTTATCACGTGGGTTGTAGATGACACCTTGATACCTGGACATGACTTGCACGTTGTGCACCTCCAGACTGACCTTATTAACACCTCTCTCTTTGTTATGGCAGACGCGGGAAAGGGACCCAAGGGAGTCGAGATAATACCTTCCTTTGTCAGGAGCAACGGAGGTGGACTCTTTCCACTGCAGTTAACCCACCGCTTCTCCTCCCTAAGAAGCAGGTCGTCGCCAGATGTAAAGTCTTCCTTCCTCCAGCTATAGCAGCGGACAATCTGGTAGTTGCCTGGGCTCAAGAGATTGCGAACAACAGACCAATCCTCACCTGTAAGCTTTCGATGGGAGAGGACAACACCACCTTCTCAGGTATGGTTCATACCGGGGCAGACATCACGGTCATCTCCTCCGGGAGTTCGCCGAAGGCATGGGGCAAGCAGCCTGCGGCAGGTGCCCTTCACAGTGTGGGAGGATATACCCCCGTGGAAAGGAGTGCTGAACTCATTCAGATCGAGGGATGCAAAGGGCGTATCGCTACGATACGCCCCTTTGTTATCAAATCAGGGTTCACGCTCTGGGGCAGAGATGCCATGTCACAATGGGGAGCCCGAATTGAATTGGCCCCGATTCGGGATTTTTCTTAGGGATCACTGGTGAGCACCCAACCCAGCCGCTCAGTTGGTGAACAGATATACCTGTCTGGGTCGACCAGTAGCCTATTCATGGAGAAAAATTAAGGGTGCTCAATGAGCTCGTGGAGGAGCAACTGGCGAAGGGGAACATAGTTCCCTCAACCAGTCCGTGGAACTCTCCGGTTTTTGTTATTTGAAAGCCGGGGAAGGACAAATGGAGGCTTCTCCACGACCTTCGAAAAATTAATGCCGTGATTGAAGATATGGGATCTCTGCAGCCTGGTTCGCTATCCTCCTTGATGCTCCCCCGGGGCTGGAAAATAGCAGTCATCGATATCAAAGACTGCTTCTTCCAGATGCCCGTACACCCGAGGGATGCCCCCAGGTTTGCTTTCTCAGTTCCATCTATTAATAGACAAGCCCCAATGTGGCGCTATCACTGGTGGGTGCTGCCACAAGGGATGAAAAACTCCCCCACCATCTGCCAGTGGTATGTCAACCGCATTCTGTCGCCGGTGTGAGGGCTTGCACGTGACAACATCATCGTCCATTACATGGATGATGTATTGGTCTGTGCTCCATCTCAGGATGCTTTAGAGTACTTCCTCTCTCAGGTTGTGGGGGCCTTAGAGAACCAGGGCTTTGAAATCCAGCACTGAAAGGTCCAGGTAACTGCCCCGTGGTTATACCTGGGGTCAAAAATCAATGAACAAACCATCGTTCCCAAACTAATAAAAATAACTGATAATCCTTCCAATCTGCAGGAACTGCACCAATTATGTGGATCTATAAATTGGATTTGGCTGTTACTGGGGATCCCATCGGAAGACCTGGCACCACTTTTCCAACTCCTTAGAGGAGACTCCGACCTGCTATCCCCCAGGACACTCACCCCGGAAGCACGTGAAGCCATCCGAAAGATAGAGATTTTCCTGAGAACACGCCAATCTCACAGATTCGACCCCAAATTACCATTCTGATTGGCGATACTTGGACAAATGCCACATTTACATGGGGTCATCTTTTAATGGGATGATGCTCAGAAAGATCCGCTCCTTATTATTGAGTGGGTGTTCCTGACCGTCCATGCCAGCAGAACGTTGGTCAGTCCACATGACAAGATGGCGCAGGTGATTAGACGAGTGAGGTCCCGTCTAGCTGTCCTAGCAGGATGTGACTTTACATCCATTCACATGCCAATTAAATCTGATTCATTCGAGTTTCTTATTCAAAATAATGCGGAACACCACATAGCGCTTGATTCATACACCAGCCAACTCGCTATTCACTTTCCAAAACACATGCTTCTACGAACCAAGTGGAAGCTCATGCCTGATAGGGTCCAAAGCAGGAAACTGCTCAAAGCCTTGACCCTGTTCACAGATGGCTCTGGCAAATCAAAGAAGTCAGTAATCACCAGGGTGAACCCCTCCTCTAAGGAGTGGGAAGCTGACATGGAGACTGTTGAAGGGTCTCCTCAACTGGCCGAGCTAGCAGCTGTCATCAGAGCATTTAACTGCTTTCCTGGGCCCTTTAATCTGGTCACCGATTCGGCATATATTGCTGGTATAGTCTCAAGGGCTGAAGACAGTTAGCTGTCAGAGTACCGCAATCTGAAAATTTAGTTCTTGCTCACGAAGCTCAAGCTGCTTATCTCCCACCATCAGCAACCCTATTATGTGATGCATGTGAGGGCACACACTGACCTTCCAGGTTTCATTGCGGAAGGGAATAGGAAGGCAGACGCGCTTACCGTGCCAGTGCATGTTGCCAACGTGCTTGACAAATTCCAACAGGCCACGTTGAGCCATGCACTTTTTCATCAGAATGTCGAGGCCTTGAGGCGGATGTTTCACATAACTAAGGACCAAGCCAAGGCCATTGTGGTGACCTGTCCCAACTGCCAACCCCTCCAGCTTCCATCTCTAAACACTGGGGTGAATCCCCGAGGGCTTGGCAGTAGGGAGTTTTGGCAGACTGATGTCTCCCATGTACTAGATTTCAGCCAACTAAAATATGTACATGTGAGCGTGGACACCTTCTCAGGTGCAACCTATGCTTCAGCACATTTGGGGAAGAGGCGAAGGACGCGATTTCGCATTTCCTGCAGGCCTTCGCTGTCCTGGAGATTCCTAGGGAAGTCAAGACGGACAAGGGCCCCTGTTACAGCTCAGGACCATTGAGGACGTTCTTCCAGGAATGGGGAATTTCCCATATCACCAGAATACCCCATTCAGCAACGGGGCAGGCCCTGGTGGAGAGAGCCCAGCAGAATCTCAAGAGGACGCTCCTTCAACAAAAGGGTGGGCCAGAGACTGAGTGCCCCGCAAATTGTCTCACGAGGGCTCTCTTCACATTGAATTTTCTAAATTGTTCTGAAAGAGAGCCTGACTCCCCGTGGTTCGCCACTTTAACAACAGCACAGGAGCCAAGTTAAAGGAGCGCCCTCTTGTCCTGATAAAGGATCCTGATTCCCTAAAAATCACGGGCCCGTTCCCCTTAATAACGTGGGGAAGGGGATACGGCTGTATATCCACCCCTGAAGGCCTGCGCTGGGTCCCTGGCAAATTCATAAAGCCTTTCCTGAAAGCGGTCCGCGCGTCACCACTGCCTGTCCAACGGGACGTGGTAGACCCCAGATGGTGTAGAAAGCGGAAACCAAAAATTCCATCTTCGTCGCCAAAGCCCAGTCCAAAGAATCTTTGCCGCCGAAAAACTCCGCCTGCCCAGAGAAACAGCCTGTGAGCTGGGTCACCCTGAGTCTGCAGTTCCCCTTCCTACCCCCTCTTTCCTACGGCCTTCCCTCCCACTCCCTTCCACTTCCCGAACCCCCACGAAGTCTTGTTAATTTGCACCCCAACTTGTTTGTGTTCTTTCCACTCAGAGATGGCCTTCCCTACGTCTGTCTTCACTGCTACGTGCCTGGTAGTCATGCTGCCCCTCGCTCATCCCTGGGTCGTGAAGCAACCCAAAGTAAATGTCTGGGTGGCCCTCGCCCGTGCCATGGACCAAAAGCAACTTTGCCTTTCAACTGATGCGGTCCGAGACCCGCTCTTGTCCACCTTGATGGGAATCCCAGTCCCGGTCGCAGAGTTTCCACCCATCCTCCTAAATTTTTGGAAACAGGTAAATTCGATGAAAATAGACAAATATGTTTATGTATGGGACCACCAAAGTTTTTCCATCCCTCTTCCCCTTAAGAACCCTCTCTTGCTTTGGCAGGAGTGGCTTCCTAAGGAGAGGAAGATGGATGAAAAGTCCCAACAGATCCCTCTGATTGGCTCAGCGAGGGCTCATTTGTGTATCCAATTCGACTTTATGCCTGGCTATCGCCAGGATGAAAAAATCTATCAGGAGCTGCGACAGGGCAGCCAAAAATATATTGTGGAGAATTGGTGTGACCAAATTGTCCACATCAAGTCACCATCGTCGCCAGATCTGTACTACCCTCACCCAATTGAACTCCCCAAAGGGATGTTCTTGATATGTGGAGACTGGGCCTGGGCTGGGATCCCCTCCCATCTTTTTGGAGGACCCTGCACCTTTGGACGTCTGACCTTGGTAACACCCAACATGACACAGGTCCCCGTTTGGGGGAAGAATTGGACCACTCAAAATTCTGATGATTCGGCCCAAGACTGCTCCACTAATATCTACCATTGGACAAAAGGAAAAAGAATTGCTGTGTTGGTTTTCCTGCCTTGGGTGGCAGCAGCCAAGGCACTTGGTGAGTTGGGAAACCTCGAATGTTGGGTGTCCAAGCAAGCACGTCTTACCTCAAAGGTGAGCAGATAACCAGGCAGGCGACTTTACAAAACAGAGCAGCCATAGACTTCTTGCTCTTAGCCCATGGGCACGGATGCGAACAATTCCGAGGGCTCTGTTGCTTCAACCTCAGTCACCATGGACAAAACATCCAAGCCCGAACTCAACAGATGCAGAATTTGATAAATGACATTCAATTTGAAAATAATAAGTGGTTTGAGGAGACCCGGGCGCAAATCGATTTTGCCATCGAGACGACCGCAAAAACAACTAGCAGTTGAATGAAGCAGCTACTACAGAGCACTGGACTGCCCGAGTGGGGAACTCAGCTACTAAAAGACTGCTTTATTGTGTTGTTGATTTTATTTTTAGTTGCACTTGCTTTTGCAGTTTTTAAAAGACTTTTAGTTAACCACCTTTTGTCTTTAATTAATAAAAATGGGGGAGGTGTGAAGGTCTCTTCCCCAAAGGCAGAGAACCAGCTGCCCATGGTGGCTTTCATTCATTCGGTCGCCGAGTCCCTTGGACGAGGAAGAATCACCCTCAGACACCTGGGACTCTAACTCAGAGACTGAGGCTTGAGCTTCCGGCCTCCTCCCCCTGAACCACCAAGTTTATTAAGTTCGTGCTGGTTAAAAGTTCGTCTGTACCCGCCCTATTACGTTCCCCTATTCTAGAATACTCTGTGTTCCCCGATTGCTGATTGGATGCTGTGTTAGGTTACACTCCCTCTTAAAATTTGTTTTCTCCTCTGCTTGTCCTTCTCCCCATGCCAAGAGCCTGGTTGGCTCTGCCCTTGTCCCGCCTATTTCCCCACCCCCTTTTTCCTACCCTAAAACCCAGTTACACCCTGTCTTTGATGGAGGATCTCCCTGAGACCCCCGCTTGCTGCATCCCCTATTAAACTTTGTTCTGCGATCCTCTGCCTCTCACCTCCTTTGTGGACCGCGCCCGTCACCATCGCGCTTCCCTGCCTTCCTCCTGGAGCCGTGCCTCCAACAGGGACTGAGCTAAATCACTCCTGTACCCGAGCTCGGCCAGGCGGCTGCCTGCTAGAACAACAGATGTTCTTTCATGATCCCAGGTTATTTATAAAGTAACAGCGTGGTAGATTTTGGGGAATTATGTTATTTTGTTCAAACTCCAGCACTTGAACTGTAGTGCTTTGTGAACTTCTGTGAGATTAACAAAAACTTCCAAACAAAAATATTTTGAAATATAATAAGAAATATTGAAGTTTTTTCCATCTTCTATTTTGTGTAATGTGTTGATTCTTATTATTGGAAGGACCTTAAGCCTATAAAAACCTTCTTTCACATGTTATCACTGCTGCTGGCATGTAATCATTACATGCTCTAATTTCAGTCTTGTAAAAGTTACCTAATCTTGCTGCTACCTATTCATTATGTTGTTTCGGGTTTTTTTGTTTTTTTTTAAATTTAGATCTTAGTTCTTCCTATGTTTGCTGAAGTGTCTCAAAGTTTTATAAAAATTAACCTTAAAATTAAAAACAGATAACAAACATTCACCAAAAAAAAGGTTCTAAGCATTATGTTTTAATATGGTGGGCAAAGAAATTATGTAAACTGATAAAAATGGAAATTCTTTAAAAACATTTTAATTTCAAACTGGGCGATATAGATTTATAATTTTGGCAAACATTTCAAAACTTCCAAACAAATATTTTTCAAATCACTACACATAATTTTATTTCATCAGAGATGTTGAAAATTTGTTTTACATTTCATTTGAATACGTTTTTTTCATTTAATTTGCTAACGTTGTCAATGAAAAGAAACTGAAATAGGAACTGTTTAAAGGGCCAGACTTTCCTAACACTTAATCTTAAAAGGTTTATGAAAAACATGCCCTAAGCTGCCTGGATGTGCTGCTCCAGTAGATCTGCTTGAGTTGAAGCAGGTGAAATACCATGATTTTGCACCTAGTATGACAATTTTTCAAGTTGTGAGTCTTGTCATTCATTACAAGGAGCTGAATAAGAATACGCTTTTCAGCTTAGATTAGAATTTTCATTTTTTTGGTCTCCATATCCCCCGAAAAAGTCCTGCTTGCTCATGGAATTCTGGCCTTGTCTCTGACTGAATAGGCAACACAGAAAACAAAGTGATGAAGCTTTTTTGTTTGATCTCGGATTCTTATAGTGGCCAGTTAGCCTTCCTGTCTTCATCTACAGGAGTTGGGCTCTTATTGTATCCTGAGCTGTTCTGCCATATTCTTCATCTGCAAACTATCTTGCAAGATCCCATGTTTCTTCTGCATCGCCTGACAACTCTTTGGCTGGGATACTTTGCTCCTTGCACTGTGAATGCAAGCCTGTATAATTAATTTTCTCCTTTGATTTCCTCCCTCTTTTTCAGTAAATGAAACTGCTGCTCTAAAAGATATTGGTAAAAATTTAATATAGATTTGGGTTCTGATATAGCTAGGCAGAGCTGTCATTTATTCAAACTGGTAAGGGAGAAAGAGCTGCCTGCTTGTTTAATTTGGGCTGTTCTCTTCGTTACGTTATCCAGAGTGAGGGTTCAGCAGACATGTGGAGGGGACTGCTGTAGATAACACTGTGGATATTGCTTTGTCATTGCAGCTTTCTCTGGAAAGGTATCTGACAAACACCCAAGCACACACAGTGCCACAGCTCTGCTGAGGGGTGAATTGTCTCTTCTGTCTGTTTTTTATTGGTCCCACCCAACATTTGCTAGCCTTGGCTTACTCTTAATCCATAGGTTAATGGTTTATGTCCCTCTGGCACCTCTTGGCACTTTTGTGCTTATCCAATGCATCTCCAGGCTGTTTCATTCTCACTTCCCAGTGTCTCCCCTAATTTTGCAAATTCCTCATAGCCTCAAAATGGCCTTGCTGCTTGTCTCCAGGAGAGCTTTCAAAAATGTAAAACTGAACTTTTTTCACAGGTTTTTAATCTCTAATAACTATTTTTAGCACACTGAACTGGAAGAAGGACTGCATTGAGCAGGAAAGGGGGTTGGGAAGATGTTCAAAATGGGCTCTCTGGGAGGTTGCCAAAGCAGGTCTGTGAGCCGAATGTACAGGAATGAGATAAGAAAGATCATGCCCACTCACTCTCTTTTTTTTGGTCTTGAATTGGCTGGTTCAGCTGCTGCTGCTGGAGGCCACATGTTCTTCAAAAGGCATATTTTTTCATTACCATGGGGACTGAGATGCTATTACCCCATAATCTTTGAGCACTTGGGTACCTTGTGACATGCATCGTTTTGACAAAGCTCTTTGTAATTGAGGGATTGGTTGCTATGGGCTGCTTTAGACCTCTTCTGACGTGAGGGAATTCAACATTGTTTAGCTAATGCTGCACAAAAACTTTCAAAATCCTTTTTATATTGAACTTTTAAATTTTATATTTCAGATTTAATGTCCACTTAATGAAGGAAGGATAAAGTTTAAAAAGCCTTCAGTAATAAGTCTGCTGCATAAATCATAAGTATTTAGCTCTCATACATGCCTGTGGTGTTGAGGTTAGCATGCATTGTGGAAATGCATACATTCTCTGAAATGTGTTCCTTGAGACCTGATTTCTCAGTGTCTTACTGTGCTTCACTCCTCACTGGTATATATCCTAGATGGAATCAAAATTGTTGGTGACCTGTACCTGAAGGGCTAAAAATGAGGGCTGGGCCAGGCCAGCTTGGGAAAGGTCAAAAGCTTCTTTAGAGGACACACAGCCCCATTTGTCACATTTGCACAATTTGAGGCAAAGATGCAGTTTCCAGAAGTGTCAGATCTGACCTGCAGCTTGCTGCAAAAGTTGTCCTCCTTTCTCCCAAAAGGACAATAGGTCTCAGAAGACATTGCTGCAATTCACCTGCCCTGAGGCTGACTGTGAATGTGGAAAACATATCCCAAGTGGCACAGACACAACGAATGTGTCAAACTTCAGCTTGATATAAAAAATAAATAAAAAATTAGGATGCAAGCCATTTTCACAGGTCAAATGACAAATATCATAGTGCCTCAGGGTAAGTGCAGGAAATTAATTTGATATCTGAGGAGTTCTCCTAATGAAATACTACAGGGAATGGATTTTTCACATTTAGGGGGTGTTTCTAAGGTTTCCCTTTTGATTAATGCAAGTAAACTACTAATACCATATGCTGTTCAAGAAACAACACAGCATTTTTTGTGTGTATTACGAGTGTTGAGCCCTGTGGAGTAAATTATATTTTAATTTACAAATAGTGCCTTTATGGAACCTGTTGTTTTCTGTGTCCAGTGAAAACACCAGAATGATTTGTTTTGCAGCAAGTGCCAGCACTGGCCTTTCAGAAACTCAGACATACACATGCACCTTTATGAACTCTTTGTTTTCTTACTTGCCCATAAGAAAAGTGCAGCAAAGTTTATTACAGGTCATTCATGTGTACACACTCCTGATTCTGCTGTATAACTTCAGGCATAATACCAGTTTTTGCTAAAACCAGGTTCTTCAGATATCTGCAGCATTGATAGAAAGTATAGGGTGTTTTTTCTTAGTCTGTACTGCACTTTGTGAGAGTGGAGCTCTAGGAATGTTTTAATCACTTTTGCGGTTAACACATTTTCCATTATAAAATGGAAGAAGAAGATAATTGCTGTCCAGTTTCAAAAGCTCAACATGTAAAACTACAGAAGGAGAAACAGCAATGTAAAATGCTCCTCAGTATCTTGCACTATTTAACTTTGTACTAAAGACAAAAAAGGCACATCTGCTCCTTTTTCTCTCCATCTGTATTGGCTCAGGATAGGAAGATTTTCTTTTCATCTTCTACAAGGCTTAGGATGTCTTTTAGTGATTGTTCTAAATTTTCCAAATAAACTTCTCTCCTTCTTTCTGCAGCTACTTTACATGGTTTTCTCTTCATTTTGGATAGCTTGCACTTTTTATCTACTCATTAGAGAGACTCTTATATCCTTTCTTCCTTGTGGCCTGCAGATTTTTTATTTGTTATAATTTTGCTAATTCAGTAAACTTTTAAACTGTTTTGCATTTATGCTTTTGCTCCTCTATTTCTTTCTTTGTTTTGCAAGTACTTTTTCTTCATCTTCCTTTTTGAAGATTTTTTTTACATAGGCAAATATATAAGATCTCTGATAACTAATGGCAACTCATTATTTTTTTTCATTATGCCACTGTACAAATCTTGTGATTAAAGCTAAGGAAACCATAAAGTTGCTCACCTTATAAACTTTGCATTGTGTCTGCTGATTGATACATGAGTTTTTTATTAATGATCCCTGATGACAGGAGGAATTTGTTTAATATTAACCCAGTTAGAAAGCCTGCAGAGCTAACCGAGGGAGATATTTGGGATAGTAGCTTTGGGGACTTGTCCTGTTTCTTGTTAAAAACCCAATATTTTGTCTATTCTTAACGTAATGCTGCACAACTCAGCAAAGTGGCCAGGCATCATGTGGTGGACTGGATGGTGAAATTGTACATTTGCTCTGTGGCCCTGGTGTATGTGAGTCTAAATAAAAGTTGTGCGAGGCAGTGATATGTGTGAATGGTAGCTGCTTTGAATCTGTAGAACAGACAATGTTGCAATGTGTTAGTATGTTTTAGTTTATAATTTTGCAGCATACATATGATTCTTAATCTAAAAATAGCTAATGGAAAAGTACTACTGAACCACAAAGTTTCCCCTACCTAGTACTATAGCTTGATGTGGCTGTGTCTCTGTTACACTGCATATACTGGATTCTGACTCAGTAAAATAGGGAATAGTTATCAATTCCATACTACGAAGCACAAAGAATCAGTCACCATGCGCCCTTCAGTTTTTACACCTATAACAGTGCAGTTTTTCTGGCTTTCTGTGATTTTCCAAATGAAAGAAATGTAAAACCAGGTATTTTCCTCAGGAAAACAAGCCAAAGGTAGTCCAATATGCAGCCAGGTATTCTGGGCACTTTAGCAAGGGCTGAGTCCTTGGAGGGACCTGGCATTTTCATTGACTTAAAAGGAAAGCAGTTAAAATTTATAAATGAGAAAATGCTTTGAACTTTAAACGTAGATGAGGGTAAAATTGTTGCAACTGTCTATTCTGTGTTCTTTTCCTAATAGAAATCATCTCTACTGTATGCAAATCTTTAACATTTCATGATGGCATGTATGTGTAAATCCTCCCTAAATGTGTTCTTTAGAGCAGGGAAAGCAGGAAATCATATCTGGGCCCCCCCCTGCATTTTTCATTACATATGCAGTATTATGAAAAGTGTATATGTTAAAAATGTAATTTTCTGGCAGAGAGTCACTTCAATATTATCCGTGTTGGATCCTGCTTGATTTAGCCTCCCACAAAATAGTCTCCAACTAAACCATAATTTCCACTGTGTTAGGTAAGACCAAACTAGGCTCATGGCACAATACAGGGTTTGTGTGGATCCTTGACTGTGTGAGATGAACATATCTACTGCTGTATTCTTAAGTGAGTGCTTTACTCTGGTCTAGCCAGTGCAGTGCCTCTGCTCAGGTGGTGCTCAGAGAGGAGGTCGGAGGAATGTTTCTTCTCCCCAGCTTTGAAGTGGCTGTTATGGAGGTTTCACTTTCTGGAGAAATGCAGCATGCCTGTATAGGAGCAAATTATGCATGGATTTTGGTTAGTAAATGCAGAGAAATCTGTTAAGATGTCACAAAATCCTAAAAGGGTCAAGAGCTGCAATAGTGTTGGCACAGGCATGAAAACAAGTATGCAGTGAGCAGCAGATGTGTTCAGCTGCCCGCTTGAGAAGGGAACAGAAAATGTGTATGCAGTGTGGTTAAACTTTCTGTGGCAGTAATCTATTAATCTTCTATCTTTTAAATTTGCTTTTAAAATTTTGTATTTTTGTACTTAAACTAGCAGTCTTGCAGCAATATTGTGGTAAAGGTGTGAGAAAAGAAGGGCTGTTGAGCGAGGGAGTATGCTTTGGACATCTATGGTAATGAAGGAAAAAAATGGCTTAACTCTTTATCCTGCAGAGCCCCTTCAGATCTGAAACAAGAGTAAATTTCAAATGACTCTGATGAAAGTGTACAAAAATGTGTGGGCTTTTTTATAGACTACACATCATAATATTGCAAATATTTGTCTTTGAAAATCCCACTTATTCTATTAGTTCTTTGAGACAAAGGTGATATTTTATTCAGGTCTTGTGCAAACCCATGTTTGGTTCTAGCAAACTTGTTTTTCAGATAATTAAACTTCACATAACTGCATTCCATGATAAAAGCCAGCTGAAAAGTGAGAGAATTAAAAAAATGTTTAGAAGTCTACTATAATGTGAGAAAGTGGCCATGAGTGACTTCAGATTGTGGCATAGATGAGTGGTGCATAATTTATGGGTTTAACAAAAATAAATTGCCATACTATATCTTAAAAGGGCAGACTGGCATTTTCAGGTCTGATTAAGAGCATTTTGAAGAGAGTTTTAAAAGAAGAGACGATAGAAGATGGCAGATGGGGTTTCTAAAACAGGGAATTATTTGGTTTAAAGTCTGGAAGAGGTACATAAGGGAAAGAAATGTAAATTGGTTGGCTGAGTTTATAGAATAGCCTTCTATAATAATGTTATGGCAGATGGCATGTACAGACTGGTTATTTAAGAAGCCCAGTAAGAGCTCAATATTATCTTTAGTTTGGCTTATACAAAAACTTATAATATGAAAACCAGTCAGGTAGGAAAGAAACTTCGTAAGATTCTGGATCACAGAGAGGATTCTTTTCACATGAAAGCTGTCAAAGCTGTAGAATCCTAGAATGGTTTGGGTTAGAAGGGACTTTAAAGATCATCTGGTTCCAACTCCCCTGCCTTGGGCAGGAACACCTCCCACTGGACAATGTTGCTCAAAGCCCAGTCCAGCCTGGCCTTGAACACCTCCAAGGATGGGGCATCCACAGCTTCTCCAGGCAACCGGTTATAGTGCCTTAGCACCCACGTAGTAAAGAGTTCCTTCCCTATGGCTAATTTAAAGTTACCCTCCTTCAACTTAAGGCCGTTTCTCCTTGTTCTATCACTTGCCCTTGTGTTCTTCAGAAGCTTTCTTGTAGGTGCCTGTTAGGCTTTGGAAAGTGCTGTGATATCTCCACAAAATCTTCTATTCTCCAGGCTGCATAGCCCCAACTCTCTCAGCCTGTCCTTACAGGAGAGGTGCTTCAGCCCTTAGATGTTTTTGTGGTCTCCAACCTGTCTTTGTCCTTCTGGAGCTCAGAACCCCAGAGCTGATGCAGCACTGCAGGTGAGGTCTCACCAGAGCAGAGCAGAGGGGCAGAATCCCCTCCCTCCCCTGCTGCCCACACAGCTTTGGATGCAGCCCAGGACAGGTTTGGCTTTCTGAGCTGTGAGTGTTCATGGCTGGGTCATGTCCAGCTTTTCAGCCATGAGAACCACCAAGTCCTTCTCAGCAAGTTTTTCTCTGCTGGGATTGCCTTGACCCAGGTGCAAAACCTTGACCTTGGCCTTACAGGACCTCATGAGATTCCCATAGGTTCACTTCTCAAGCTTTTCCAGGTTCCCCTGAATGGCATCCCATCTTTCTGTTGTGTCACCTGCACTGCTCAGGTCCCTGTCACCCGCAAACATACTGAGGATGCGCTCAGTCCCACTGCCTCTGTCATTGATAAAAATACTGAAGAGCCTGAGCCTCAAGACAGAGCCCTGAGGGATACCACTCATCACTGGCCTCCATCTGGACATAGAGCCACCGACCACAGCTCTCTGGCTGTGGCCATCCAGCCAGTTCCTCGTCCACCGAACAGTCCACCCTTCCAATCCATGTCTCTCCAATTTGGAGATAGTCATGTCCTGTGGGACCCTCTCAAAGAGTTCCAGGTAGATGACATTGGTCACTATTCCCTTTTAGCCTGTTGCAGTCACTCCATCATAAAAGGCCACTGGACTGGTCAGGAATGATCTGTTCTTAGTAAGGCCATGATGGCTGTCTCAGATCATCTCCTCATCTTGCATGTGCAATTGATGCTTTCACTCATAAAATGCATTTAATTGCATTAAGAATATAAATTAACCTTTTAAAGGCAATTTAATTAAAGCAGTGTAATTTAACATTTCTCTTTTAAGATCAAAAACTGTGGTGTTATCTTTCTAAGTAAAGAAATAAGCTCTGTGAAAGTCTGCTGCTCACCAGCTATGCAATGGAGGTGGATAAATACTTGAGAAGTACCCTTATTCTTGAAAGAAGTAAGATTTTCCCCTAGTTAATCCAGGATATAAATGTTTTAAAATACCTATTTCTCTGCTGAATACTCATGGTTCAAAATTTATTGTATGACAGTCCTTTAATTCCCTTTGGCTGTGTTTAAAAACCAAGACAAGCAACCTAGAAACCAACCAAACAAGAATAAAATCCTTTGTAATTACCAGTCAGAGGATGCCTGTGTATGCATTCTACCAATTTTGGGATAGGATTCTTAATTCAGCAGACATTAAACACTTGCATGATTTTGCCATAGTATAGAACCTTGGCCAGTTCTCACAATAACTATTGCATTGCACAAATGCTGAGATAAAATGAGAGAGAGTTATTTAGAAGAGTAAAAGTGAACATGTACAGCATCTGCAGAACTTCTTATCTCATAGCATTGTATGCACACAGGTATTACCCTGGTGGAAACACCAGGGGAACAGTATAAACATCACACACTCTGTACTTTGTGAGAGACCACTTAATGCTATTTTATGTGAGCTCCAGAGGTGTGGAGTTGCGATGGCGTTGGTTTAGAACAACCTCAACTGAGTGCAGCAGTACTGCTGCCATTGCTCCCAAAGTAATCTGAACAGACTTAGATTATGTCAGACAGTAAGTAAAGTAGGGAAGGATAGAGCTCACTGACATGTATTCAAACAACAGAATTCAAATTCTTTTCAAAGGCGCTGGTCAGAAGACATGATGTCCATAGAGGCTTGGAGGTATCCTCAAACACTAGCCCAAATAAACCACCCTTCTACCACAGCTACTGATGGTCTCCAGCACCAGTGCCTTCTGGCTGAAGTGCCTCCACCTCTCCTTTCTCTGTACACTGCACAGGGCACTTGCCTTGCAATTAACACATTCTTTATACTGAAGATCCACGTGTTTTGTGTGCTGAGGTTGGGAGAAGAATTGCTTTTTGTCATATTTTACACTCCTGTCACTTTATGATCCACTTTTGCGTCCTGTCACTTGCCACATGCAGCTTTTAAGAAACAAAGCAGTCTCTTTCAGTACCCATATGCCAATTTATCTGCTTGATCCCATTAATGTATGCAGCAGGGCAATAATGTATTCCAGATTGCATACATTAATGGGGAAGAGGAAAGATCAGCCTTTTGAGAGGCTTTTGTTTTTCTGACTTCTCCAGGCTTTTTCGAATGGGAGGCTGAAAAACTATGGATTTCTGGCTGCATTAATGATCACAGACATAACAACCCATTTGGTCCCTTGCAATGGCACTGTCCTGGAGGCTACTCCTGGCAATGTCACTGACCACTGTGAGCTGTTTATTAGCACAGGGTGCAAGTGGCTATAAAGAGTCTTCATCAGGTGAAGTTGAACAGTAGGGATGGTCATTTTCTAGGAGCTGAGGTGTAAATGAGTGTTACTGGGTCCAGAAAATGAATTTCTTTTTCTGGTTTTGAACTAATAAGGAGTTTTTGTAAGGGATGGAGATGCACAGTAACATGCAAATGCAACTTTAAGTAGAGGGTACTTTCAGTCACTGCTGCTTAATCCTTTTTATTTTTATTTCTTAGAATTTAATTGTGTGTGATGAGTCAAAACTATGAAATTATCCACTGAGTAGTGCTATAGATAATATCATGCCATATATGTTAGAAACTATTTGAAAAGCACATTGCATTAGTATTGTGTTTCTGCAAAAGGAGTGGCTGGGGAGAAGAACACATAAAATGAATGGTAGTCTGTGGTCTAAACTGCACCTGTTCCTGTATTGGGATGGTGTGTTTTTATGGGTTGAAATAGTGTACTAAAGAAGACATGTTTTGATTTTACTGCAGCTGGGAAGTTCTATGTCTTGGTACCCTGCTGTAATAGAAATATGAGTCTTCAATATTTCCCATAAAGAAATTGAAGATATAGAACCTAAGAATAAGGTAATTTTCTTCCTAAAGATGAAGCTATCTTTTTAGCACTACAGAAGCAAAAAGCTTCATGACCTAAGCTAATCATCAGACAGAGTCTGGAAGACATTATTTTCTTTTATGGTGCAGCATCCTCCTCTGGAGAGGGTTGTAGAAGTGTCCTGCCTTCTACTAAAGCACCTGATATAAGTAACTCCACAGGAAAAAAGTATGAGAGGAAGTCATAGGTGCCCTCTTCTATAAGAAAGCCTATCATATGAAATGCTTAGAAATTATTTTCTATCGACAAAAATGTAATTTCAGCTTTAAGGCTTTAAGTCTTTGACATTCTTGGGGAGAATCTTGTAATTTTACAACAGTATATTCAGAGAAAATGTTTTATTGATAGTACTGAAGATCAATCCTGATGGGATATTAAAGCCTCTATTATGTTTTCATCAAAGAGTATAAAATTTTATTTAGTTTCTGCAAGAAAAAAGTATCAGTTTTAACTGCTTTTGCACTGACCATAGCAGAACTTTTTAGCCATGTGTTTCTGCTCCTCAAATTTGTGCTAAACTGTGTACTTCAACGATATAAATACTCAAATACTTAAATAATAAAATATTTATCAAATAATTATGTTCAAAATTGCATTTCAGAGTTGAGATTATTTAACAATTATTTACCAACACTACAAACTTTTCTAAATTAAAATATTTCTAGGACGACATCCTTTAGGTGCTCATCTGGTTTTACTGTATAGTTACAAAATGGAGGGAGTATTGAATCCCCAACCTGAGGCAAGTACGCTTCTTGCCCTAAACAAGTCTTTCTTGTGTATACAGAGGTGACTTATTAATTAATACTTTGTCAGAGGCAAGGGTCCCCATCAGCATTTCTGACCTGAAAACTTACAACTGTTGAGCTCCTTGTAGATATTATGCTCTTTGCCTCATTAATGAAATAACACATTATTCAAACTTATAGACCTCCTAATGCAACAGAAGGGAATACACTTCCTATCTTGTCTTTTGTATTGAAGTATCTGACAGGGAAATCTAATTTTCAGGAGGCAATATGTTGTAAAAGTTAAAAAGTCCACTTCCATTTTGACCATGGTCTAATTGGATTACTTGGGCAAACATGTCCAATGCGTAGGTGATTGCTGAATGTAGTGCCACGTGAATCCAGCTTACTGTGCTCTTGTTTACACGCTTTGCTCTTTGTGTGGAGGTAATTTCCAAGTCTATTAAGTATATATTAGGTGCTCATATAAAAGCATTCCTTCCATGTTTTGCACAAAGGATGTTAGTGGGCTATTTTGCTAGGGTTTGTCTTATAACAAAATACCTTTGCCTACTGCATGGGAGGCCTAGTGCAGGTTCTGTGTCCTGTTGGAATGCTGTGTGGAGAAGTGCTAGTGAGAGTCTCTGCCCCTACCGTGCATTGCATTTCTTTTGTGTATTGCACTGAGGAAAGTACAAGAGAATCTGTGCTGAAGAACTCTCCAGTTTCTTAACTATCTTCAGAACTGGCAATAGAAGGATTCTTAAGTAACTTCAATGTCAAGATGAACTGAGTATGTGAATATTTCTGTGGAGCACTGGTATGGATAGATCCCTCAGAAAGTTCTGCCATTTTTGTAGTAGTCTGTAAGTCTTCAGACAGAAAGCATTAAAAAAGGTATTTCTCCTCCATTGGGACCTGAATGCTAGATATACATTTTTTTTTCACTTTGCTATAAAGGAATGGGATGATATCTCCTTCTGCACTGACCCACTGCTATTTTCATTGTGATATAGGATGGGAGCAAATCACAGTGAAAATAGCAGTGGGTTGGTGCAGAAGGAGGTTCATCCTGTGGCAATAGGATTTGAACTCAAACCTAGAATAAAAACATAGTTCTTCACTCTAAGAGATACATCTTCTATGGCTGTAACATTGTGAGATTAAAAAAATGAAACCTACATAAAAAAAATCTGAAAGACTGAGCAGAAAAATGTATTCCCACAATTGGGAGCTGTGAAGCATGAACAGCTTCTGAGGTCACACAGCCAAGGACAAATTGCTTGAAGTAGCTAACAGGCAAGCAAAACTCACAGCAAAAATCTTCAGTTTGCTACCTCTTCTTGGGCTGACATGAATCTTCATTTTGCACTTATTGAGAAACTTTTATGGATTACAGTCACTTGGGAGCTGTTGGATGCTCAAGCTGTATACATAATATTTCAGAAATATTTGCTACCTATTGTTCCTTTCATCTCCCATAACTTTGTTGCAAAGAACTGTTAGAAATGATCACCTTGTTCATGCACTGCAGAGCATTTAAAACTTGCCAGAGTTTCTTCACACAAGGAGTGAGCAGCCAAGACTACTGGTGAGGAAAATAACCCTGGCTGTGAAATTGTGAATGACAGCTGGCTGATATGCTTACCAGAAGCGTGTTTTTTTCTGACCAATTACAAAAATTTCTCTAGTCTCCTTTTGCAATGAAAGAAAAATACTCAGAAGCTTTTCCTGAAGATTTATATTCACATAGAGGGTACTAAAATCTGATATCCTGGAGATCTGTTTTACTTCATCTCGCTCTTTTTATTGAGGAGCAGGTTTCTCTGGGATCTGTGAGTTGTGTGCTGTAGCAGCATGCCGAGCTGTGCATGGGCTGGCTGTCACTGCAGGGTGTGTTCCTGTCTGTGGGCTGCTCTCCCCCTGTTGCTAATGTGGCAGCTGTAGCTGTGCCGCCAGCCCCTGTGGACACACTGCACTCAGACATGCAAACCCAGGCTGCTGTGCTGCTGTTTCATCATCTTGCTGTCTGCTTTCTGACCTCCCCAGGATTTTCCACCGTAGGACACAGGTGTGTGCATCATTTTCTTGTACTCTTCCCGAAGCCTGCATTTGTTTCTTGGCCCCTGTTTCACTGAGGTAATTTTATTCATTGTTTGGATGGTGTTGGCAAAATGCCATTCTGACTGCAGGGCAGGGGTTTGCTGCCATAAGAGAATAATTTTGAGAGGTAGAAAAAGACAAATAAGATTTTAAGTTTGATTTACACCCCTCTCTTATTTACAAAACAGTGACTTGAAGACACTGGTCCTCTTCTGTGTGAGTACTTCTAACTCACACACCCATTTGTCTTTTATTCCATTACTGGAGTAACATATAAATAATTTCACCATTTCAGGTTTCTCGTGTAAATTGTGCTATATACAGCACAAGGCAGGCTACAGAGGTCTCTGCTACTGGCAGCACCAGTTGTACTTCACAATCAATAACACTGCTCCTCACAGGCTAATAACTATTTGCAAAGGACTTAATCGAATTCACTCACTGAATGGCAGCACAAGAAAACAATTCTCAAGAGAACATTACCTCTCCAATTATTTAACCTAAAATTATTATATATATTATATATATATATATATGTTTTTAATGTACATGATATAAATATGTATTTCACCTCCTTTAAGGGAAGCAAAATGGAGAAAATCGTATCTGTTTCTTCAGCATTTTTTGTAAACATCACTTGCCTCCTTTGAAGGGCTGCTGTTGCCATGTTTATAGGCTTGAAGTGTTCCTGTCATGTTTTTGTGTTATGCTGTAACTTAACAATGCACAATATTTCTGTTTTGAGATAAGCAATTGTAGAGGTTTTGGGGGGACTGCTGCTTGTGAGGTGGACTCACATCGGAAAGGTTCATGGAGAACTGCTCCTGTCAGAGGGACCCCATGGTGCAACAAGGGAAGGACTGCTCTCCCTGAGCAGCAGAAGATCTCGGTGATGAACTGACCAAACCCCCCATGCCCTGTTCCCTGTGCTGTCCATGGCAAGGAGGTGAGGCTGGGGGAAGAACAGATGTCTTTAAGGGCTTATTTTGCTTCTCATGATCCTCCTCTGTCTCTGTTGGTAATAAATTGCCTTTGTAACTCAAAGCTGAGCCTGTTTTGCCCTTGGAGTGTTTCTTCCTGGTCCTTATCTCAACCCATGATTGCTTCTTTGTATTTTTAACTCTCCTCCGCCCAGCTGTGGCAGGGGAGAGCAAGTGAGGGGCTGTCGTGTGTGCCTGGGGTTTGGCCAGTGTCCAAACCATGACAGCAGTGAATGCGTTTCTTACCAGTAACCTAATAAGCAGGTGTAATGCTCTAATGTGTGTCTCTGCTGATACTCATGCTTTATGAAAAGCAGAATATAACTTTACTGCCAGTTTAAAATTTCCAAAGCTTTTCTCTGCCCTACAGCCAGTCTCCCTTTTCCAGGGTGGCCTGCTTTTTTCCCTATTGGTGATTATTTTGTTTTATAATTATTGTTCCTTGACTAAATTGGAGATTGGTATTTTCTTTTCATACTAAGATTTTAGCAAATCAAGTAGGCTTCAGTCTCTGGCTTTTATGCCTAATTAAAGGTCTTTATTTTGAAAGACTTCAGATTGCTACGCATGACTGCATCCCATTCTCTCCCTAATAATCCCTTTATAATACTCACTAAGGTTCATTTCAGCTCATGGTCTTCATCACTGCTTTAGTCTTACAGTCAAGAATGGGCATTTATCTGAAGAAAAATAAATTCAATGCAACACATAAGAAGCAGTATTGTATTAAAGGGGCCCTGTGGCTGTGACCCATTTTTCACAGCAGATCATCAATAGGGAATCAGTTTGAGGCTCCAATAAAAAGATAAGGCTAAAGAGAGGACACAGTGGTTTAGGTGCTCCTACAGCAACCAGTTATGTTGAACACAAAATGTGCAACATAAGGCTGCCCATGTAGTTTATATGGTCCACACTGTGTCCTGCAAAAGCACCAGACTAAATAATCTGGCACAAAGAACCCCAGGGTGAACGCTTCTCCTTAGAGAAAATGATGGGCAGCAGGAATAATTTTCAGTGTAGATTCCAGGAGATGGGAAAACTGACCATGTGCCAGATAGCACAGAGGCCATAGAGGTCTTTGAAATGCTGCTGCACTGGTCTACATATCTTTCTCAGTCTGGAGTCCAGAAGTGCATTGTATTTGTTTGCTGCTTTCTGGTTTTCAGAGTATAATGATTACTAGTATTACAAATAATAGAAATACATTGTGCATCTAGAAGGGTGCCACGCTGTCACACTGTTGCGACACACTCTGTGCTCACAGACACTTATTTAGGTGTGTGTCTGAGCCCTCACACAAATGAGGGCTGAAAGCCCAAGCACTGAGTGCTGCATCAGCTCCTCGTGCTGCTGCTGTGCCACAACTCCCTTATAGCACTGGTGTATCTGGAGCTCCAGACAGCTGCCCATCAGCTGTCTGAGACATGTCCCAGAGGTGGCAGTAACACCCCACAGAGTGTGCCCTGGACACTGGTGTGGAGGCACCACAGTGGCAGAGCTCAGTTCTATCTTCTCTGCCTTTTGACACCACCGACAGCAGGTTGTTGGTCCACTGGATGTACCAGCATGAGGGGTGTCAGGAACAAACTGAACAGCCTGGTCCTTTGCATTAAATAAAAACTGAAAAAAATGGGTTTATGGCAGGACTTGGGGTAAGGTAGGCATGCTTATCTACATTCATCAGCTCATTAAGATGAAATTCTGTTTATAACCAGAGAGAAGTTAAAAGTGTAAATGCTTTTGACCATTCCTTCTTTGGTGACATGCCCTTCTCATCCCCACCACACAGAAACTATCATTGTGAAGAGCAGTACACCCATCAGGAAGTGCAATGGTGTGTTTTTAGGTACCTGTAGGCCGAAAATCTGGTCCTGGAGGGATTTTAAGAGCCAGATACAGAATCGGATGTGGATTGGATTTTCCAGAGGTAGAACAACTTACACATCCGTTTATAAAAGTATTTTATTGTTGTTATTTCTGGAAAGCTCTGAAAGGTGGCATAGAGAAATGGCTGCTAACCTGATAAAGCTGAAGGAGATACTAGATTTCTTCAGATCCAGCAGACAGGTCTAAATAAATTGTATTGAGGACCCTTTTGCAAAGACCCCATTCCCCTGATTTTCCAGATTAGTACGTTCTGGTGCTTCAGTCAGCCATCCTAAAGATTCTTAAAAAGAGGCAATGGTTTCTCATAAATAAGGAGGTGGTGATTATTATAAATTATGATAAATGATGTGGTGATGATTGTCTACCATGACATGGAAATGCAAATGAAAAGCATTGTGTAGGAGCTATTCTCAATTTTTCTCGATCTGACAGTTGTGTTCCTCTGGTATGCAGTGCTGGTGAGTGATCAAGTTTTCCAAACAGGCCTCTGTCTCACTACTGAGGTGCTGCTGCTGGAAGTCTGGGTTCCCCTATACAGCATCCAAGATGTCCCACTATAGCCTGCTGTGCTCAGCAGAAGAACTACCTGCCGTTACAGCAAATTCTGTGCACGCCTGCGTGAGGGTCTCAGGAAAGAACACTGACTACAAAACTCCGACTAGGGCACTAACAGAACTGCTCTGAATCTTGCCACAGAGACCTCCATTTGTAATTTATGCTGTGAAATTTCATTGTGTACCAAGTTCAACTAGTTCCACTTGGGCATTTTCAGTGAACACCATTTGCATGTGCCTGTGAAAGAGCTTGCCAGCAGTCATCTCTCCAAGGGATGGCCTTTGAAGAAATCCAGAGCCATGTCAAGGCCAATACTCCCTTTTCTGTAAGAGTCACTCACATTTATACAGTTTGTATGTTTCAGTTCTTGAAACTTCTAATTTCCCCCAGTGGAACTGATTCTCTTTATTGCATTGTGCAAATTGTCGTAGTTGAGTCCTTGGATACATAAATGGAAAATTATGGTAATGCAAACCTGTTCTATTTCTAACAGAATTGAGAAATATACTTCAGTGAATCACATAGGCTTGCAGACATTATACATAGTTATCACAATCTCACTCTGAATTCTCATTTTCCTGTGCAAAGTGACCAGCAAATAACCTATTTTGCATTTTTTTAGTACTTAAACAGATCCTTCTCAGTCAAATCATAAACCCAGGAGATTTTTTTTTTAATGTAAGTAAGTAGTTTAGTAAAGCTTTAATTTTCCAATTACAATGAACTATAATTTTTTATATTGCAAAAGGCACTTTTATATGGCACTCCAAGACTTCTTTGCCAGAGTGCAATTTTTTTTTTGGTGAATGCAGGGTATTATAAACTGCAAATACAATGTATTTCTAATAAACACCACATGTCCCTTTGACACAACATTGTGATAGTTAAATTCATTTGTGCATGGTATTCTTAGCTTCTTGACCAAAAATAGTGTGCAATTTCATTACAGGGAAGGAATTTTATGAGCACTTGATAATCACTGCAGTTACGTATTTGGCATTAAGTCCAACTCTGTTCTTGTCACATGAAGATTTTCAGAGGGTTTGATCTCAGTAGTAAGATGGAGCAGTCAGTTACTGTGGATTTCTGAAATTGTTCCTTTCCTGCTCCAAGGCTGTGGGAGCTCTAAAGTGTTGAGATTGAAATTGACTGGATAGTTTAAGGAACAGTTTATTTGTCACTACTTGTTTAGATTCTGAATAAAATTGCAAAGCTTGCTGCTGGCTCATCTTGATGCGTAACTCTTATTTCTGGTACTGTACTGAAGTTGCAAAGACAGTTGCTTTTAAAGTATGTTTTAAAGTTCCATGTGTAGGAATATAGTCCAATAAAAGGGCACATTATTTCAGGCAGCAAAAAGGCACCTCCAGTGGAGAGATCATCTTGACTTTTATGAAGCTTATATTCTAAACACAAGCTTTTCATCAGTGAGAGCAGCATGAGAGTATCACCTTTCCAAAATGATAGATTAGTGTTTTTCTGTTGAATAGTAAATAATTTCCTTTAAATTATGTTGTATGTGATATGTGGAGAATTGAGCTTATGTTAAAGATAGTGAAGTGAGGTGTAAGTATTTGAGAGACAGTAGAGCTGCAGCAAACTTGCTTTGTGACAGGATTTTTCCACTCAGCTTTTGCACTGCTAGCAACACTGGCTCTCTAACGAGTAAAGATTTACAATTACTGAGTCTACTGTAAATTATTCCACATTAATCAAAGTTCACTTTTATATTTATTTTTCATCTGTTGCCTAAACATTTCCCAGAGCAATATAAGAATAAACTAGTCCATGAGATGATCAAACCCCTGTTCAAGCTGATGAAAGTTCATCTTATTATGATAAACCGACAGGAAAGTAGCCTGGCCATTTTGAAAATGTGTTAATTTTTCCCTTTTGAAGGCAATGATTCAGCAGACATAATTTTTCTTTCTTCTCCCTCCTTTCTTTCTCAGCTGTGACTTTCATCTGGAAGATGGCATCCTAACATTAATTCTTTAATAAGTATTACAAAAAGCCCCTGGAACCCCTGGCTGACACTAGTGCAAGTGAGCAATTCAAGTTTTGTGGTGTTTCCATGGGAAACATTATCCCTGTATATCTGTTTGCAGAAGCAGCACCTGAAAGGATTTTTCTGATGATATGGTTGCATATCACAATAAGATATGCATAATAAGACTTTTCCCTGGCTAGTCTTTAAAAATGGTTCCACATTTTCTATATCCCCTTCCCATGTAAACACAAATCTATGGATACTGCTGTTCATGGACTTTCTTGCCCATTGTTTTAAATCAGCTAGTTATATCATATTTTGTTAATTCCAGGCTTTGTTCATGCAGTAACAGGAGATCATTGTGGAGGCTATTGAGTGTTTAATACTATCAATTAGATGTTCAGACCTCTGAGTCCAGTGGAGATAGGGTAAGTTAAGTACCTGAAAGCCTATCCTGTCCATCTCCTTCAGCTCTTCAGAGTGATGGGGTTTGTGACACTGTTGTACAATCATGAGCTTTCAGTGGGGGAAACTAACTTTTTTGCTTTGCCTTTTTTAAAAAAGCAAATAATTTAAAGTAAGGGGGGAAACAATAGCCTGTATAAGTCTGATCTATTGTCTCTGATTATTTTTATTTCAACAGAAAAAAAGGCATTTACCAGGATGTGCTTGGCACAGAGCTCTTGGAAGTGAAGAACTAGTTTATCTGTCAGCCATGTACCTCATTCACTCTTATTTAAAAGAACTCACCTCACAGTAGAAGGTTAAGAGAAGACAGAGAGGTCAGGCTGATTTGCTGGGAATGAAGCAAGCAGCAGAAATAGTGTAACCTTTTCTTATCAGTGTTCATGCTGCAAGTGTGAGCACAGTGAATGGTTACCTATTATTACACTAAATAAATGCAGAAGTTCCACACTGGATGTGTTTATGCCACAGAAAAAAATCAATTTGTATTTAAAATTAAAAATATTTGCATATAGGGAGGATCATTTAAGATAAATAGACTTAATATTTATGCAAATACACTTCAAATGCTGTTGGTGATACGTGATAAATATCATTAACACAAAAAAAACCTTTTTGTTTTGTAGCCACTCTAAGGGGGAAAAAAGCCTTTGACAATATTTATGTTTCTTCTAGGATTATAGAAGGATGACTATGTTAAACACTAATGAGCCAAGAGCAAACAAAATTAAATGTTTTCTAAAAAGCATCTTTTGGGGAAGATTGTATGCTGCAACCAATTTGCCTTTAATCTTCATCTTAATTTTCTGTCTCAGTTCATACCTGTGGCTTCCAGAGGCATCTGAGTTTGTGGCTGTGGCTTCTAGAGAAACTTGTATTTATTTCTGCTGGGTAGTCAGGTTCTTGTTTGTCTTTTTTTTTTCCCTATTGTTTCCAGAGGCCAGAAGGTAAGCACAAGAATAAAGAATAATGCAGACTCAAAACTCACTTGTGGATTAAAGAAAAAGGGAAAATTCAGACTAGAATAGTTGAGGAGAGCTAAAAATGTGAAACATTTGTAAAAGCGGAGGGCAGAGGGCAAAGAGCAAGGATAAACATGTTGGGTGATTATTGAGCAGGGTGTAACCAAGAGAGGGATTTTCAGACTGCTCCCACCTCACCAATCTGGAGGGAAGAGATTACTGCTCCTTATGTTAATCCTAGACACGAGTGCTACCCTGAATGAAGGGATGGGTCCAGAAAGGGAATTCTATCCTCAGTTGTATCCACTTGAAAAAATAACAGAAATGACTGCCCTTCTAGATGTTGTTTCTCTGTTGCTCTTTCATAGCAGAGATAAACTCAAGATGCAAATAAGGTCATCAGTAGTGAAAATTACACATTTCTTGTGACCATAAAAATGGAATAGTGACAAAATATGCAAGGAAAGAAGAAGAAAATAAGATAATGGCAGTAGAAAGGAGGGAGAAATAAAATAATGTTCTTTAGATCTAGGTATTTGCACATTGGTAGAAAGCTAGAGACACATGCTGCCTATGTGAGCCTTGCTTTTCATCCATGTACTTGTGAAATGTATATTTGGTTAAGTCTGCATTTTTATGAGCTGTTTCTTTTGGGAAAAGTTGATGAAGCCAAGCTGACTCCAATTTTTTTGCCACTTTATCATTTTACTATGGTTAAAGAAATACGGCCTTGTGTTGTGGAAGTACAGCTTCCAGAATGATGAAACTTTCCCATTACATCTATTTTTGTAAATATAGAGAAACACAAGTTACTTTTAGTGAACTTTATGGTAATATGTAGACTACCTGACTCTGGCTCTATAACTGTGTATTTTTGGGTTTTTTTAAGCTCTGTTGAGAACAAATATGAGTACATTGCCACAAAACTGCTTTGCTCGTTGTTACTGAGAACCTTCTCTTGTCATTATTTTTGCCCTTTATTGCCATTAAAAGGGAAGACACTTCTTGCAAATTTGTGATATGTAGCACAGGTGTACTGGCTAGTGGAAGCTGTTTGTCCATTAGGAAGATTTTAATGCCTGGAAAGTTGAAATTATGCTCCCATTTAAAGCAATTTATGATAAAAATGTTTATAGAATTCTAGGGAAAAAACACAGGTATCTGTTGTCCATGCGAATTTACTGAGTCCAGAATGAACTGGACATGTGATACTAATGGTTTCTATAAATTTCTACTTTCTAAACTTCGTGCCATGTTGTCGTAAGGTGGGAAACTTTAGAAAGATTTTTTGTGCGCCAAATAGAAGAATTGCTCAGCCAGAAAGCTGTTGGCTGCCCAGAGTTTCCTGAATGTGGGCCAAGAGGATGGTCTTCTCTGCTTAGCATGGAAGCACTTCCTGAAAAGGGCTGTCTTCTTACTCCAAGTCAAGCATACCACTGGCTTGATGAAATCACAGAATGACAGATTATTCTGAGCTGGAAGGGACCAGCGAGCATCATCAAGTCTATCTCTTAAGTGAATGGCCCATACCGGGATTGAAGGCACAGCCTTGGCATTATTAGCACCATGTCCAGTCAACTGAGCCAATCTCAGTGGCATCACCTCTGTATCATCACATAGAATCCTCGCAATATGCTCCAGTTTAGCCTGGAGGTCCTCCCCAGTTCTAGTGGCAGAGGGTTTTACGTGGCAGTATGGATCTCCTTTTTTGCCGTCATTATGACAGCACTGTAACAAGGCCTAATAATGCCTAACAAACACACCAACCCTATTGCAGAAGAATATTAGATGTGGCTTCTTCTTCTTTTTTTTGAGTCTGTGTCCAGCAGCCTAGGCAGTCTTTGACAGAACCATTGACCAGGGGTAGGAAAGCATGGTAGTTCACTTGGAGATCAACCTGGAGAAAACACATTTCCTCTATTGGAACTTCATAGTTTTTTATGTATTTATGCCCTTTGGATTTTTGCATGCTCTGCTTGTATATTTTTAGAAGCTCTTTGAATCAGTGTATGTATCTTTGAAAAAGATTATGATAATAATTTGCCTTTTGACACCTATAAAGAGTAAAACAGTGATGAAGAAATAAGTTTTAAAAGGCACATCTGGACACCAGTTCTCTATTTAGGGCCTCAAAGGTGAATGTCTTCCCTTTAGTTGCTATGAAATTTTGCCTGAGTTTACATTGAACAGAAACGGAGTGATTGCATTAAAAGAGAAATGGAACATAAACAACACAAGAAATGCTTTTGTTTGTTTGTTTCAATTAATGTTTCATTTTTCTGAGGTTAACATAAATGCAGCCTAACAAGTCAAAATGCAGCATCACAAAGGCAGAGATCACCTGTGTGCTGAAATGTCCAAATACCTTCTGCTCTGACTCCGTAGCCCTGTTTCTGCTCTGCACATCAGCTCTTTCCCTCTGCTATAGTTGAATCTCCTTTAAGTGCCTCTGCACAGTTTTCAGTCATCAGTACATTAATCCAAAACAAAAGACCAAAGAAACCAAATACAAAGCAAAGATTTTTCAAGAGATCAAATTCTCCAATTTTTATCTGTGTTTCAACAAGGGAGGTTGCCATATCAGCTAGAGAACCCTTTCAGAGTAAATTATGTATTTACAGTTAATACATAACAGCAACCATTCCACATCCAAATTTTCACCTGTTTTTATATTTAATGAAATGATTGAGAGTATTATTTGAGCAAGGACGTAAAGATGTTTGTTTTGCCCTTCTTCTGTGCTTCTCCTAAGGAATTTTCAAACAAAAAAGCAATTTTCCTTGTCTCTATGGGTCTGCATTTTTGCAATACTTAGAGTCAGAATACCATTTTTTGCCTGGGAAATATTTGTAGAAGCAGCTCTAATTATAAGATGGAAAGGAAATACTAACGTAATCCGATTGCTAATCTTGTGGGTCCATCATGTCCATAACTCTTGTGTGGAATTGGTTCCCATGCTAAGAACTGCTCAGCATGGGAAAAGGCACAGAGAGCTCTCTCTTGCAGGGCGATGGCTCACTGGGCCAGCCATCTCAACCCTTAGCTTTTGCCTTCACTTTTGATTGTGTTAAGGATTCACATAAAGAAAGTGAATGTATAAGGTTTCAGTATAAAGAAGAAACATTTGACCTGTGTATTTCTGCAGAAAGCATATTAATAAAAGGAAAACAAATGTTCTATTGCACAATTGTAGCAGTTTGGAAAGAGACAGTAGCAAATGGCACTTAGAGGAAGAAATGGACTAACAAGCCATGATGTAACCAAATCCTAATGTTCAACCTCATCCAAAGGAATACCAGGTAGTAAATTGGAAAGAAAGACCTTTCTCTTTTTCTAAGATGGATGGATCTTACAGTATTCAATGAAGACTGAACACTCCAAGGTGCACAGAAACAGAGAAAATGTGACGGTAGTGTGTCAGGAGCTCCAATCCTCTCTGCTGTGGAGAGCAGCTCAGGTAGGGTGCATGGTGACTGAAGATGTAGCACATGGCTATGATCAGG
The DNA here is from genome assembly GCA_013397955.1 of Grantiella picta. Classification (NCBI taxonomy): domain Eukaryota; kingdom Metazoa; phylum Chordata; class Aves; order Passeriformes; family Meliphagidae; genus Grantiella; species Grantiella picta. The sequence continues at coordinate 299,539 of VZRM01001555.1, forward strand.
AGATGCAGAGATATGTGATGTGGAACAGGCATAAGTGGTGGTAAGAAGAAGAAATAACCAGCTGTAATAAACATGAGGGTCCATTGGATGTCTCCGTTGTTCTGTTTCAATGAAACAGATGCTCTGCCTTGCAGATTCAGCACAGTAACTCCAGGATGTGGTTTTAGGCTGTTCAGAGTTCTGCAGCAAATAACTTATTCTGTGGGACAATAGCCACGAACACTACACTGAAAATTGCCCAAAGGTCTGCTACAGGATTTCCCATTTTGGTCAGTGAGGTGTTAGGATTATGGGCTCCCACCAGACCTCAATGATACTGTGGTAATAAGTATAATTATAATAATAATGTTGGACTTAAATTAAAACTAAAGGTTGGAAATTTTCTAAACAAATTATGTTTTATAATGAGAAATAATTTGATAATAAAAGTTCTCAGCTGTTTAACTAATTTGAAATTAGTTGGGGTTCTTAGGAATCTGCGTTTCAGCGAATAAGTTGTTTGTGGAGAAGAACTAAAACATTTGGGCAATTCCCCAAATACAGAACTCCAGAAGGATTTTCTAGTGTGCTTCAGTTTCTGTAACTGTTTAGGGAAGCGTTGGAGACAGAATCAGAAATTCAACTTTCATAGGGTTTAGCTGCTGTTTCTGCCAGAAATGCCAGAGAATAATTGTTTCTTTTACCTTAGTTGTATGAATAGGAAAACACCTTTGATAACATAGTAGTGATGTGGGCTGCTCCAGCTGAGGGAAGGGCAGCCATAGTTACCTGCATTTTGCTGCAAAAAAAGCAACAAGAGAAGCAAGTAAAGATAGTTTTGGTTTAGCTGTAAACTATTTAGGTTAGAAATTCTATTTTCTGTTTGTAATCCTATGTTACGTTTAATGTTATAATGTCACTGTTGTTTTCTTTTTCTTCCTATTCTAAGTGCTGTGTGCAGTAGTCTCTTTTTCTGTATGTTTTAGAAGGAAGCATCAGAGCTGTTTCAAATAGGAACTTGCTGTAAACCCTTGGGAGTTGTTTCATAAAGACTGTTCTCCTGTGCAAGGCGGGAACAGTTGGAAGTTGGAAGTCACTTGTAGAAGCTGCAGCTGTGCCTTTGGGATATGCTCAAGTCCTTGCTTTGATTTATCCTCCTCCTAGATTTATTTTTGATCCTGCAGACACACTGAAATGCTACAGGTACTAACAGGCATTTGAGAATCTGCAAAGATGAGAGAAAGAGAAAAATTCCTGTAATGTGTGTGTGAGACAGGCATAAGTTGGGTTGCAGTTTATTTTATGGATGATCATTGTATTTTTAATTAAATTTAAATGACCCAGAGCTTAAAATAGGTGTCTGATCTATTACAGTAAAAAATCAGTAATCCTTTTGAAAGACTCGCATCTAAATTGCAATTTACTTCATCTGTAGCTCTTCCTTTCACTGTTTTTCTGTCCATTTTAAACATAAACAAAAGACTTTTTTTCTACTTTGCGGGGGGGATTCAAAAGTTAAAGAGAGAACAAAGCAATTCTGAACTTGAGTTGTCCATTTGTTCTCATTATAGAGAGGAAAGTGGGTTTGTATCCTTTAAAAAGTACACAGGAGTGTTACAATTGATGCAAACGATGTGCTTGGAGCCTGAAATCATTAGCCTGGCCTGGATAAGCAACTCTGTAGTAGGCACATATATTTGAACAACACTGAATTACAGAAACATCAACAACTAAACAATTAAAAGCTTGTGGGTGGTAATTTATTTAAAGCAACTACAACTGTCATTTCCGTACCAGAAAATATATAAGGAATGTTGTTGCAGCATTTCTACTACTCTCACATCCATGGCAGTCTGTTTAAAGAGTGCTGGGGGATTTGAATATTCAAATACTATTGAAATGAAAAAAGAATCATCAGTTTAAGAGTCTAATTGAAAATCTCTGCACTCTTTAACAGATACTACAATCCAGAAGGAAATTGTTAGTGAGAAAAAGCTTACCTTTTTTGAGAAAGAAGAGCATTTATAGGAGCCACTGCTCTAAAAAATTAATCTGGCTCTCCTGTTTGCCTGCAGTTTCTTCCATAGGAAGAAATGTCAACTTTGTCAACCAAATAGGAGTACTTGCTCAGTAGATGATAGTTTCAAGGTATGAAGAGGATTTGTAACACTGGTCAGCATGTCAGCCCTGTACTGTCAGGGTAAGCGCTGACAGTTCCAGCCCCAAAAGACAGAATTTGTTTGGGCAATGGCTTTGTGTAACCCCTAGAAAGAACTGTAAGTTCTTCTGAAGTCCTGAACTTTTGATTATAGCAATGTCTCTGTACAGGCTGAGTGCTTAGTTATTAATCATAATAATTTAAAAAACCCGGTGAAATTTGAAAAAATAGAAACCATCAAAAACAGACCATAAAAAACCCACAGACTGTAAAGACAGCAGTGTTTTATTAAGATGGCTATGTTCCTGAAGCCACACACTGTGTGGTTTTGATAGAGAAATAAAAGGTAGCTTATCTTTTATTTGTGAGCCATTTGTTTTGTTTCAAAAAGTTGTAAAGAAATGGTAGGACTGCCATGTTTCCAGGGACTCTATGATCAAGGAATTCTGGGCAGGAAGGTAAATGTAAGCTACTATGTACTTTCAAGACTCTAAGTCGATTGCATCAAGAACCGTCCTAGAAATGAGAAGTTGGTGTCCTTGCACTATGTCCTCTTTGTTTCCCCATGGACTTTCTGCTAGAAAGGTTCTTACGTCTGGATCTACTCCAGCAGTAACCAGAGAAATGTAATGCTTTCCTTGCTGCAGTAGCCTCTCTTGATAGGTTTTGTGTAGCTGAGAGCAGGGAAGGTACCTGGAGGAACCAAAATGAGAGAGAAACCAAGCTCTTAATTTAACCAATAAGATAATGTGTCACTGGCCATTCCTATCACCCTCACAACCAGTCAAATAGTTTTTGGCGTATTTTCCTTTTACCTTGTATTCTGCTTATTTTGATCAGATAAACTAAATGACTTCAAGTCCAGATTGCAGTCACTTTGTTTTGAACACTTGACATACATTTAATGGAATTTAAGATAATTCCCTGTACTTAAAATGGTTGACACTAACAGAACCTAGGAAAAGCTTTGTAAGAAGAACCTTTTAAGAGCCCTGGATATACAGGTACGTATTGTCTCTGTACCTCTCTAGTATCAACTATATAAATTCCCACAACCCTCTGGGAAAGAAAAACCCTGTTTTTATTGGACTTCTGAGGGCAAGTAGAGATAAAACAACATACACTTTCCCTGTCTTCTCTGGATATAAGTCTTTAACCACATAGACAGAATGGTTTTGTGCTTCCTGTTATTTCTGTGGATGAAGTTAGCCATTTGTATTTTGTCTATAAGGTATTGTGCTGTTCCCATAGCAGGAAAGAATGAATTATAAAAATAATATACATTTCAAAGGAAGTATGGATTACAGCCAGTCGCCTTAACAACCAAAGAGAGAAAGAAAATCCTCTAATGCTGAAAAAACACTGCTGATTCAATACTGAATAAAGAAGAGATGAATAGGATATTTGCATATGAGCTCTATTTGAGAAGGCAGATGAACAAATTTCTACTTTACATTGCAAATCATTTTTAATAAATAAAGAAACAGAGGATTTCATAAATGAATGTGAACTCTGCCAAAACGTCATTGTAACATGGAGAACTAAAAGAGTGACACAGACAGAGAAGATGAAAGAAAAATATTACCATAACCTATTGCCTAAATAATAATTTTTAATCCTCCCTTTCAAAGCCACCAGGACTGAAGCCACTTCTCAGAAGGATCCAAAGGGCACGTTGTCTCCATTTTCAAGATGCTGTCAAATCTCAGTGTCTTCCTCCCAAAAATTTAGCATTAGAAAAAGACATTACTTCTTTCTAGCTGGTTGTTGTTGTGTGTTTGTTAATTTTTAAATCTCAGCAGCTTGTGAAATCAATCACTTTGCTTAGTCTGAGGACTTTCACTGATGGCAGATCAAGCCAAAGCCTGTGCCTTTGCTTCCAAATACAAACCTCATCCTGCTTGGCTGTGGTGGTTACCATGGAAATATAGAGATGCAACATCTCCTTTCCTGTCCATGGCAGGTTTCTGGAGTGAGAGTTCAGAGAGAGAACAAAAATGACAATGCATAATTGGATATTAGTGGTTAACTGTGGTAAACAGCTGGAGGTTTATTCTGCCAGAGTTTTTTCAAGAAAAACAACTAATTTGATAATCAAAATTGTGATCTGTTGTAGCAGCCCACTTGGCTGAATTGGACCAAGAGTCACTGATGTGTGACAAGGAGCTTGATGAGCCTGCAGGGTCCTGGGAAGTGGCTGAGGTTTGAATTAGGGTGACTGTCAAAGTCACTCCCAGTAGCCCTTGAGGCAGACAATTTACATATTATGATCTCTCCTTGTGGGTTGGCTGCGGAAATCTCCTCCCTTGTTTCGCTTATATGGTTTGGTTCTAGAACTTTCTCCTTTGTCCTGCTCAAGATTGCTGATCATTGGTTGTTTTATATTAAGTTCCCTCCCTAGAGTTATTCTGATTAGTCCATACAGATGTATGTAATCTTTCATTGTAACCCCATTGGTTGTTACCCTAAAACTCCTCCCATGTATCCTTCCCTTAAAACCCCCTGCAACCCCCTCGCTCAAGGCTTTTGCACTCGACTCCTTGAACTGCTCCTGATCCATCCTTCCCTTCCCTAAATAAACCCTTCAAGGACTCGACCAAAAGCCTGTGTCTCTTGCACCTCTGTGAGCCTTCGTCCTGCAGCCCTCCTGGGAGACTCCTGAAAGAGAGTCCTCCCCCTTCCCCGAGCCAGGATTTGAGCCGAGCCGTCTCAGGCTACGAGACTCGAGCTCACCTCAATCTGTTGCCATAGGGCCTGTGGTCTTACAGCAGTAAGAAATGATACTTTCAGAGATGTCAGTGGGTTGTATCACAGCACTCTGTCTGTATCACTGAACAGTCTTAAGCTTTATGTGGCTGCTGGAGGTGCTGTGATGCCATGGGGAGTACCTGTGGTTTCCAGGCACTCATCCATCACCCTGCTCAGAGGTTAGGTAGAGCAATGCTTCCCTGTACACACAATCCACTATTCACTGCAACACATACATCTATATATTTTTTTCCTTCCAGTATAAGCCTTAGTATTTCACAGTTGAATAGACCGACTTAATGTGAGAGCACACACTGTCAATAGTGAAATCTGTAAGGATATTTGGTCATTTGAGGTTTGGACAGACATAAGATGTCTCTAGGCTAATCTGCCTGGATTAATTTTTCCCAGTGTCAATGTCGCTCTCTCTCACTCTCTCACTCCCTCTTTCCCTGTCTCTCTCTTAGAGCTTTTATTTACTTGTTTTTATATTAATTCTCCATTCCATTTCTGTTACATATTCTTCATGAAACTTGAGTGATGAATTGTTGCGGTTCTAGGTTGCTTTTGTGTGATGGTATTGCAAGCCACAGGCCTTACCAGAGAGCATCTCTGCCCAGCCCAGGTCAGCGCCTCAGTGCATCAAACCCTCCCTCCCAGGGCTGGTCACTGGGCTGTACCTGGCCGGGGAGCCACAGGCTAGCTCTGATTTCATCTGCGCTTTGCAACACAATGGCAGTAAAGGAGGCGAGAAGGGTCTATGCATGATGACCACGGGAGTTGTTTATTCACATGGTCACCAGAGTCCAAAGACCTCCTAGAGGCCAAGACACCTCATGGGCATAGATCTCAGATGCAAAGACATCATCATGGCGGAGGGTCAGGGTTTTCTAGAGAGATGGGGCGTGGGGACAGCACATTGGCCCAGTGATCTCTGGGCACAGGGGCAGTACATGGGCAGAGTTGGGGCACAGGAACCAATAGGGAAAACCCGAGGGAGTGGCCAGGGCCAGGGGCGGGGAAGGCAGCACAACAGGATAAAGGTAGGCATATAAAGAAGAAAAGGGGTGGGGAAACTGCAGTTTGTATCACAATATTTCCCCATTCTTTACTTAATTGAAGAGGGAAGGGTTTTTCCCAAAGATCCTTACAGCAATTTTTATACAACAGAAAAATGGTAAAATAATGCAGAATAGTTAAAATTATGCAGATGACTGCTTAGCAAGTTTAAAACAGCAACATAATGTAAAGCAATAACAAAATTGGTTCTACTGAGGGTATGGGGAACTAAGATAAAGCTGTTAAAAAAGGATAACTGCTTTAAGTACTTAAACAAATGCTATAGCAGAGTTTATAAAGAAATCAAACAATGGAGGGAACAGTTAAATTTAAAATGATGATGCGGCTGGTTGGTCTTTACGTTGGAGATCGGTACAGGCTGAGTTTTTGGACTGCAGTTGCCTTTGCAGTCTTTGCGTTTTTGTGTTTTTTCTTCTGCAGGGGCTGCTAAGATGAAGGTGTAGTTTGCAGCAGGAATGAAGTTTTTGTCCAAACTCTTTTCCAGCTTAGGAGGGGGAAGAATCTCTGGATGTGGCGTGGCTCTGCCAGGCGAAACACAGCACCTGCCATGTGGCCGGAGCCATGTTGGGGGATGATACACGGGAGGGGGAAGGTGGTTATTAGGGAGAGAACCAGGATTTTTCGTTTCTAGATAACTAAATAGAACAAAACAAAGGTTAGTTCACTTTATCCCTCACATGCAAAAACTTCCCACACAACTGCTGATTCCCCATGCCTTATAAAAGATGGCTAATCTTAAAAGAAAAACTTCTCCCAAAATGGGGGTACTAAACTTAGGTCTTCTCTTGTTAGAAGTGGGTTTTTTCTTGTTGAGGCTTTCCATGAGGTGCGACCCCCTTCACCTCAACAAAGAGCCACCTCTAACCCTCCACCCACCCCGAGGCAAAAAGAATAACGAAAGAGAAAAAGAGACCCCCATACAAAGCCAACCAGGCCTCCACTGGCTCCCTTGCCACAGGGGCTTTCCAGCAGGCTTACCAAGCACGGAGAATCAACATAAAGCACTTGGGATGGTCCACCACTGTTCCGCCAACCTCCTTGGAAAGCGAGACTTTGTTCCAGAGGTTTACCAGCCGCACCTTCGGTCTTCTTGTTGAATGCAAGCTTCTCGTCGGGGAAATATCTTCCCCAAAGTGACTTCTCTCCTGCAGCAGTGGCTGCAGGAGATGCTTTTCAGGGCATCTGTTGCCCCACTTTGGGTGCCATTTGTTGTGGTTCTGGTTCTTTTGTGGTGGTATAGCAGACCTTACCAGAGAGCATCTCTTCCCAGCCCAGGTCAGCACCTCAGTGCCCCAAACTTTCATTCAAAGGCTGGTCACTGCAATTTCACTGGCCAGGGAGCTAAAGGCTAGCTCTGTTTTCATCTGATCTTCGCAATGTGACGGCAGTAAAGGAGGAGAGAAGGATCTGTGCATGGTGGCCACAGAAGATTTTATTCACGTGGTGCACCAGAGGCCAAAGACCTCCCAGAGGCAGAGATGCCTCATGGGCGAAGACCTCATGTGCAAAGACATCCACATGGAAAGACATCATCATGGCGAAGGGTCAGGGTTTTCTGTAGAGATGGGGGATGGGAACAGCACATTGGCCCAGTGATCTCTGGGCACAGGGGCAGTACTTGGGCAGAGTTAGGGTACAGGGACCTATAGGGAAAACCCGAGGGAATNGCACAGGAACCAAAAGAGAAAACCCGAGGGAATGGCCAGGGCCAGGGGGGGGGAAGGCAGCACAACATGAGAAGGGTAGACATATAAGGAAGAAAAGGGGTGGGGAAACTGCAGTTTGCATCACAACAATCTGTGAGAGGAAATTGGATGGCTCTGTCCTTTTCTCCCTCTTTCTGACAGCAGTACATCTCTTTTGTCCGTGTCCAGAATCAGCAAGCTGCTCCAGATGCACCAGCTAAATAATCTGTTAAATTGTAGTGGTGTGGTTTGGACTCTCTCACTTTCTCTTCCAGTAGCTTTGAGACAAGCCAGATGAAGAGACTAGAGTCTGAAGACTCTGTGGTTGTGGAAAATAATTTTTAAATTAAATGTACATTTTCATTATTGTGGAGGAAAAAGATATTTGGGAATGAAGGACAGCACTGCTCTACCCGGTAGAATGCAGGAGATTGAATGACCTATGTTTGTTAACCTGAGCTAAGTAGGAAGTGAGAGGGAAAACCCTGCGGGTGGTTCTTAGTGCTTTGGCTATGCTAGTTTGAAGAATAGCTTTTTCAATGACATGTCAGTTACAACACAGCTGGAGTGTTTGGAAATACAATTGACCATGGTGGTGACACTTTCTGAAATTATGGCAGGCAAATAGGAGAAAGAGGTGGAGTTTTCTGTACTTCAAAAACCCCAGAGGTATTATGATTCATTTGGACTTGTGGTCACAAGTTGCTTTTGCAGTGAAAATCCCAGGTCTGCAATGCATAAACACAATATAAAATACCCAAATCCCAAAAAAAAGCCAACCACAATTGTACAAATTTCTGAATAAATCTGTTTTGCTTTGCTGGACAAGACTGTATAGCAATAAACAATCTGTGTATTTTGTTCAACCACACATAATTGTTACTTGGGAAAGCAAAATTTTCTTCCTTTTCCCCAGCTTGTTATGGTGATCATGATATCATTTCGGATGGGATCAGTTGGGTTGGGATGGGATCAATTGCGTTGACCCTGTGGTCAGTTGGGTTCAACTCACAGCGCCTTGTGTCCACCCCAGTTCCTCACACCTGGGGTGGTGTGAGGAGCAGAAAAGGCTTTGGACCTGTGAGGTCTGCTCAGCCACAGCTAAAACATCTCTATATTATCAATGCTGTTTCCACAGCAAATACAAAATAGAACACCATGAAAATGACTATGAAGAAAAACAACTCTATTCCAGGCAAAATTAGTTCAGCCAGAGAAGCCAGAGTCTTTGGTTCCAGGTGCTCAAAACTAAAACTGAAAACATCCATACAAGTNGGAAAGACATCATCATGGCGAAGGGTAGGGTTTTCTGTAGAGATGGGGGATGGGAACAGCACATTGGCCCAGTGATCTCTGGGCACAGGGGCAGTACTTGGGCAGAGTTAGGGTACAGGGACCTATAGGGAAAACCCGAGGGAAT